>JAMKQA010051777.1:0-15540 GCA_024699735.1 Posidonia australis
GTGTCCTAATGCTCAGAAATATCGCTCGTGTGCCGGGTCAAGAGTTGATGCAACAATATTGCATAATAAGATCAAAGATCTAATATCTTGAGCGATTTATCATCCTTGCTTACTATATGCCTAATGCAATCTAAAATGCATGGAAAACATGCTGAAAACAAAGGTGTGCCTTCCTAATGCATCAAGGAAGAAAACCAAAGGAAAACCCAGAAGCAAATCGGGTTGAGAAAACAAGCAAAACATATGAAAAACATGTTGTGTGCTAGTGAAAATAGGCCACTGCGCCTGTTTGGTGCGCCAGACTGGTACTCCAGTCTGGTGCGCCACCTATGTGCGTCTAAGTGGGCCAGGAAGATGTGCTGAGGGAAAAACAGAAAGCCATACAAAACCAAAACATCAGAGGGTGCACTCTGGAAAAGTATGTAGTAGAATCATTTCTGTAAAAACTCAGAAATCATGCCTCAAAAGTGCAAGAAATGCAAATGCAATGACCTTGTGCTCAAGGGCTGGTAGCCTCACACAAGGTCTCACCTATTTGAACTAGATAAAGAATGCACGATTCAGTCAGGCCACTGGATCATGGGGCGATGCACATGGTTCTCCACAAAGAAGTAAGGTGCAATCGACCTACCAGATTCAGCCTAGAACTGAATAATAAAATGAAGAAAACAGTTGGTAAACAATCTGATCAAAACTAAAAAGCATGCAGGTAATATCATGGGTACATCAGAGAAACAGTCATAGACGGAATAAACTTAAAGCCTGCGAAAAAATCATGCAACCAAAGATGCAATGTGAGTGTTCTGTTCTCTGAACCAGTCTGGCGCGCCTGCTGGGTGTGCCAGAGTGGTGCGCTGGTTGGGTGCGCCTGAGTGGTGCGCCCCAGGGAGTCGGGATCAGACTGCAATCTGATCCAGAATCCATCCCAGCAGAGATATAGGATGATTCGTGCTAATGCAGATGGGTTCATGCCATTATTAAGAACTGGAAATATGATGAGGATGCATATGATCAAGAATCATCTTGTAAATCATGCACTCAAAGCCAAAACAAGTTGATGGGTTCATGTATGAAAACATGCAAAATACCTAAGAACAAACATGATTTGGATAAATGCCAATCAGAACATATGTAAATGATGATCATAAGCATGCTTCTATGTGCGAGAATATATAAATGCATGGCAAAATGCTATGTGCAAGAAAATGATAAAAGGAGATAACTCATGCAGATTTTATGCTAAAAACATAAGTATAGATTAGCATGGAGATTATTTTGTATAGAGAACTAGCATGCTATCATAAAACTTCATAAAACATGAAATAGATCAGATAACATATAAGGTTTCAAGCATGTTTTATCATGTTTCTGAAGTGATAGTTAAAGGATAAAGAGGAGGTAGAAAGCCTACCTCTCAAGATGTTTCCTTCTTGAAATATCAAAGATAAAGGGATCCTTGTTGCTTTGGAAGGACCAAGGAGGCTTTAGGATGCAAAGGAGTGCTCTAGAGAACGAAAATATGCCACTGGAAAGAAGGAGAAACTCGTGTAGGATGCTGGCTTAAAATTGGATGGCTGAATTCAGGATTTCTAACCTCTCTCTATGGTTGCCTATGGGTGTCCTTATATAGGATTTTCTCATGGGAATGGGGAGAGCCTTGTAGACGAAAAGCCTGGAAGATTCCATGGCATATTCGTTGCTAAAGGAAATAGCTATGGGAGGTGGAAAGCCAGCAGCCCGTAGCCTGCGAAGTGGTGTGCACCTGGGATGTGCGCCGGCTATGTGCGCCACCTATGTGTGCTAGGGAGGTGTGCTAGCTAGGTGTGCTAGGGAAGTGTGCTAGCTAAGTGTGCTAGGTAGGTGCTCTCCCTTACTTGTCTGGTTTTCTAACTGGGCTGCAGGCTTGCTATGGGTTTGGGGTTGGTTCAAGGATCAGTCACATCCAAAGCAACAACTGGAGCCTTATCAATGAGTCACCACAAAATCGGGGTGTCTACACCAAGTGGCTTCAAAATCGGAGTGTCTACAACGGGTGAGCAGCACTAGAGTATTGTCGACGTCGAAAGTCTGCTAAACCTTGAGTCTCCTCCAACTCTTCCACCTATAAGCAAGGGGCAAGAAAACCCTTGAAGCTTAAGGACTGAGTAAGTAAGGGAGGTAATAATCAACTATGGCCAGTTCGAAGTCCCAAATCTTCAAAGGGTCTAAACATGATAAAAAGGGGAAACTCTCTCACCTTGGATAATATAAAGCTGTAACGCTAAATGCATGAGAGAGAGGGTTATGACTACATTCATTAATCAATAAAAAAAACCATAAAATCCAAAAAAAAATCCAAAAATTTAGAAAATTCAAAAATCCAAAAAAATAAAAAAACCCAAGAAAAGCCAAAAAAAAAAGGAAAAAGTAATGCCACCCAACCTACAAGTGAAAACATAATAAGGAAATTGGAATTGGTTTGGCCTAATGCCATGATGTAACAATCGACTCAATCAATCTTAAAGTTAATGTCCGACTCAAGTGTGATTCACAACTTGGGTGCATTTTTTCAACAAAGGGACACTGCCTTGGCAACGGTCTGTAGAGAATCCACGGATGGCTCGTAATCAACATCTACTGGGCTCCGATTTTCCATCTCTCAACTGAGGCCAAGACTAATTCCCTCCATATCATCTTTAACAATGAACAATAACTAAGTTTGCATAAAAAGCACAAATTTATAACAACTTAGTCGAATTCCTACGGCTAGAAAGGTATCCCTTTTGATTACTGATGAATATCAAGTAAGTGTGTAGCAAAAGTACAAAATATATCCACAAAGGCATATTCTTGGGCCAGGAAGAAAGAAAAAGAAGAAAAGAAGCTCAGGTGCCCCTCACCAACTCGCCGTTACCTTCATGCCCACCATCCGGAGGCCCCGAGGCAGGCTACACTACCGATGATGTCGCTACTTGACTTTGGCTTCGAACTCGAGATCCCCCAAGCACAGCACGAAGCAACTCGAGGTGAGAAGAAGACCATGCTCTCGCAATCTACTCAGCTGACAAGACCCTGGAATACGTAAACACTAAGGGAGCTACAACAGCCTGCATTGGAGCCAAACTGACCACATCAGGAAGGACCGTAGCAACTGCCGCCTCAGCCTATGCCATCCGTGCCTCCAACTCCTGTACTTGCTACCCACAATAGTCGCTCAATTGCTGGAAAGACTGACAAATGTCAGGACCAGAGCGGTTAACAAGTAATAAAGAAAGGAAAACATGCTAGTGGCTTCAATAGACACGTACCCTCCTCATGCAATTAGCCTCAAATCGAGCTCTAGCTGCCTCCTTCACCGTCGCAGCAACACGAGCCTCCAATTGACGAACATGATCAACGTGCTCCCGCTCCAACCAACGAAGGCACTCCTGTAAGTCCTCAACACCCCCAAATGCCTTGTCCAACTGGCTCTAAGTGGGACCGATAGACAAAAGAGTGTGTATCAACTCCATCATCGCCTGAATCTGCCAAACAAGTGAAGACATTAGCTTTTTAGTTCATGATAACTTAAAAGGGAAAAGAAGGAGAAGATACCCCAACATCACAGGCCTGGACCTTATCCTCCAACGAATCTTTAATGCGAGTGATAGCTGGATCTGATGTACCAGTAGGAGTAGGCTCTGTGCTAGTCAAAGCCCCACCGACCTATTCAAAGACAATAAGCATTGAGGAGTAGTTTGAAATAAAAGAAAATAAACAATTAAGGACGAAAGCTCACCCTTGCTCAAAACTCGTGCAGTTGAGACAGTTGAGAATCCCGTTCCTAAGTTAGCTCCTCAATCCTTGCCAAGGCCTACCTCTGCTACTCCACCACCACCTCAATCATACCCTCCGTGGCCACTATCTACAAGATAGGAGAATGTGCACCAGTCAATAAAAGGGGGAGCATGTGGAAATAATAAATAAATAACTTACCACCTCATGGATGTGACAATGAGCAGTTGTGAGCTCCCGCCGTAGGGATTCAACACCATCAGACAAGCTGAAGTCAATACCCATCTATAGGTTGAAGTGCTCATAGAAGAGCGACTAGTGGAAGGAGATCAGATAAGCAAACGTCACATCGAACCACGACCTCCACACTGACTTAGTGTCCACTGTATCATCAAAAGGAGGAACGAAGCCGCCAGAATGCCAACTCTCAAGCTCCGACACAAATCACTCAACATTATTGCCTAACCTCACTAATCGAGTGGTAGGGCAAAGCTCGAGGACCATCTATCATAGGCCAACCTGCCTCAAAGCCTAGCCAACCTGAATGAAGTAGTAGAAGGAGACACAAAAAATCCATGTCTCCCCAAAGAACAGGTGGGAGCCCTATACAACCACCTCCTCTGTAACATGCTCATCCACAGCATATGGCCGCCACATGACCTACAAAATAGCTTGGTTAGAAACCAAGGACGCTCACTAGGGCGGAGATGGCAAAAGTGCTTGTAGATCCAAGCCTGCCACATCAAAAGTCAACACCAGAGCATATACACGAAGCAAACATGAAAATAAAGTAACTGAACTTAAAGCATTGCTAACCTAGAAGAGAGGGAATGAGTCTTCCCAAGGGAGAATGCCTCCAAACGAAGGCACAAGTACACCCAACATGGCTGATCCACAAGAGTATGAACCGATCTTGTCCACATATAGAAGGAGAGGAGCAAAGGTCATGCACAGCATCTGAGAGGAAGTCCCAAAGAACAGTCGGTGGAATAGAATGGATAGAAAGATCGGCAACTGCAGATCAGCCACAGTAGGGAGACCTGTTCCTGTAAGCAAAAGGTCCTCAAAATGGTGTGTGAACCAACCAACGTTGACACGGGTGCAATACCGACCAGAGCGAGAAGGGCACAGACCATAGCAAGCCTCTAGAAGATCACAATAGTCCATCTGCAAGTCGACGACCACAGGCTCACCATCAATCTGTAGGCCCATGAGTCTGACCACATCCTCCAAGGTAATCATCATCTCCCCAACTCGTAGGACGAAGCTGCTAGAAACCGCGTAGAATCTCTTAGCAAAAGGAGCAAGTAGTCCAAAGTGAATTTCGAATGGGTGGATTTGCAAGAAGTGCTCGAAGCCTATATGGTGCAACCGCTCCTTCTAAAACTCCAGGACACGACTGTACACGTCGTGGAGTAGGTCCCAGCTCGAGCTAGTACGACTAAAAGAAAGCATCTGAGACAAATCAACAAAACGCAAGTTAATAAACCAAAAACAAACAACAAAAATAAAATGCCATTAACTTAAAACAAACTTGGCCCATCTTTGCAAGGTCGAATGCAGTCCAAGCCCTCTTGGGAGGAGGATAGATGGGAACCTCACCCAACTCGGGAAAGTCCTCGCCACCACAACCCTCGTCCATCTCTACCCTAGTGGAAGCTTGTGTTCGCTTGGAGCTTGCGAAGACGAGAGGAGCTTGCCCCTGCATGAGAAGGACCCGCCTCATCTCTCTCGACCTCTGGAATAGTATCTCGAAAAGTGTCTGGTGGACCCTGCTCATCATTAGACTCACTCGAAGCTCTGCAAGGACACAAGCGGAGATTTGGGCTGTTAAATAAACCATAATCATCAACTCCACTTTAACAAACACATCATTAAATCCAAGATTAACACACCAATCTAATTCTTAAAAATCATCAAATAACCCACCAACATAATCTATTTTATAATTAATTCACTAATTTACCCTAAATTCACAAACAATCCATTTGATCATCAAGTTAACAATAATTTCACTAATCTTAAATCATTAAGTATGCAACTAGTTCATTAAATCATTAAAATAACCATTCACAATCGATTCTAAGCAATCCATCGATTTTTAATCAATTTTAACCAACATTAATTCACAACTAATCCATTAATAGAATTTACAATCAATTCTTGATTCATAATTAACTCACTAAACTAAACTTCAATCGTTGATTTAACCAATTTTAGTCAATAAAATCCTCAAATTTAACTAATAAAATCTACAATTCCAATAAATTTTACCAATAAATTTAATTTAAGCAATAAATCCACAATTTTAAATTTTGACCAATTTAATTTAACAAATTTAAGCCCTAATTTTAATCAATTTAATTTAACTAATAAATCCATAGTCCACAATTTTTACCTATTTACTTCAACTAATTTTAACCAATAAACAACCTGGGAACGTACAAAACCATTCATGCCCGCACAAAGGAAAATTCACAGTTTGAACATGAATGAACAAAATTCACAACCATTTGAGCCAAACCGACAAAACTCCATTAATCATTGAACCATCCACAATTCACATAAAATTACACTAACATAATCAAACACGAACTCAAGATAACACTAAATCACACACTAAATCACCACTGACATTATCAAACAAGAAAAATTCGAAAAAAAAATTCACACTGAATACACTGAATCCCCACTGGGATAAGAATAATCACAAAAAAAACATTGGCAAGCCCCTATAAACACACTTGGATGGCATCCACTACCTCACCGTCGTCGGAATCCATTGGTACCACCACCACGATGAGCCCTCCATGGGTACAATCACACATTGCAAAAAAAGAAAAGAAAAAGGGAGGTTATACCTCTGGCACCGACGAGCACTACCATCGCAACTCTCGCTTGCTGCGTCACCATCATTACCCCCATAGGCACTCTGCTCGTTGCCACTCTCCATCGACCCACTGAAGCACATGTTGCTGGAGCCCACTGTATCTCCCCATCGACTACCGAAGGAGCACGCAGAAAAAGCCAAGTAAAGGAAGAGAAAAGAGGGAGAGGGTAGAAGAGGAAGAAGGAAAGGAAAAGACCGCAGGACAGGCGACAGTCAAGTTTTTAAACTCTAGCATTCGCCGCCTTGTTGCCGACATGAGTGGTGCCTTCCCATTATGTCGCCATAATGATAGGCAACAAATCAGTGCCTTCCAGCAGAAGCCAGCTTTTCTCGCACCATTTCGAATTCGTGGGATCCGCATTAGCCTCGTCGTCGTCTCTATTGACGACAAATATGGGAGCAGTGGTTTTGCCAAGAAGTTAAATTAAAAATGAATATGGATTGACGGGCCATACATGGCCTATATTTATAGCACCTCAAAGATGCAATCCAAGTCCAAATCTGAATATGAAAGATCCAACTCCTCGTTGTTGGCACAAATGCCACCACATTGCTGCATAAGTACATCAAGCCCCACTGTGAGACTGCACAAGGTCCCACCGTGGTGCTACATCGAGCCCCATTGAGAATGGACTCCTACCTTTGGAGTCCCTATTGTGTACAAAGACACACCACTTTGACCAAGAGGCAAATCCTGGTTTGGCAAAGGAAGGGTTCATTCCCTCACCTAGTTCTTTATTCATTGAACTCCTTTTTTTGTTAAATCGAGTTGTGGGATGACAGTCCTTTCTCGAGAGTACTGGTCACACTCGAGGACAGAAAATACTTGACCACAACGAATTGCATTCATGCATCTTACATATGTCTAAATGGTTAGGGACTACCAGTACCCTGCTGGCCTAACCTACTGTATGGACCATTCATTACATTGTATGATTGACCTTGCATTTGCATTTGTTCCTTGTACCATGCATCCATGCATCTAGGACTCGTGCATAGGAAGCAGAGTGCAAACGAAGCAATATTCTTCAAGAGTATTAGAAACCCTTAGAACTTATGATCCTCCTAAAACCCAATCAAGTCCCACCTATCCAATCAATATTCCAATCCAAGCAAGCTCTCAAATAAGAAGCCACAACAATTATCTAGCCTTTTTAATTAGTTCTTCTTTTCGACCGACGATCGGGTAATTTTCTCATGATCATCTTACATTCTGCCCGTTGAAGTGACATCTCTACATGGTTGACATGGTCTCAACAACGGCTACGACACATAGCTCCAAAATTGACTTGACCCTTCCATACCTGAGCCTTAAATATGACGGCAATCCTTAGTTTAGATCAACCACTCGGTTGTGCGACCATGTCCCGAAATCGAGTCAGTTCACCTTTCCACCACCAGGCTGTGGACAATCTTCTGAAACCAGGTAGGTTCGACCTTTTTGGTTGTGTGACCATGTCCTGAAACTAATAGCTGGTCTTTTTTTGGAATCGTGACGCATTGCTTGAGAGTAAGCTTCCTTTGTCAAGAAATTCTTAATGGGGGATATCATTCTTACCTTGGAGCCAATCTTGTCCCAAGATCAACTCCAAGGATCAAGGGGCATCTATAGATATTCGATTTTCGCATTTCCCAAGGTCTATCTAGGATAGGAACCTTTGAAGTGCCTTAGATCACATGGCTAAGGAACTATAATATATTTTTCATGATTTTATGGAAATTCTGAAGTATTTCTGGGTTTTTAGCAGGTCACTGCGGAATAAAATAAAAGACAAGGGGTTAAAACACAAAAGACCATGATGTTGCCTAATTATAAGGCAACATGTCTCGTCACATATTCAATAGGCAACGAGATATCTAGGCACTAGTACAGCAATCGACAAGCACTATGGAAGCCTCTCTCCTTATATTTTGTCATCCCAGGCCTTAATGTGACATATGGGAGATCTATAAATATTATCATGATTTTTATCATAATTATTATAATTTCTATAATTTTCCAACATTTAAATATCTATGCATATCATATAATTCATTATAAATGCCAAATAATTCTAGAAAATTAATGAAATTTGGATGATATGATAATTAAGATCACTTATCCTTATTTGTACCAAGAATGGGATTTTATGATAAGTTATCACATTTTAATGTCATAGCTTATATTTAATTTATGATAATGCTAAAAAAAAAAGATAAAATCTAAAATATCAAACTGATTGCCAATCTATTCTAAATCTAATGCATCATTGATTTTAATTAACTTTTCTCGTAATTATTAAAGATTTAATTCTCAAATCCAATTTACTTAACATTTTCAGTGGATTTTGAATTTGGAAATTAATCTAAAATATTTATCAAGTACGAGTGTCATTTTTCAGGATTGATTTGGTCAACATTTGATAATAGATTCATAATGGATATTTTATAATCTTAATTTTACAAATTATGCCTTTTTAGTATCTCATCGCCACAAGGATCAATAACTAGCTGACATGACAAATTTCTTGCCATTCAACGGCTGATTCACTGTGTGAGCTGAACCCAAGATCTTCTGTCTAGTCATGTGTGCAAGCGACGACTTTAATATTCTATTTCCTGTTCAATAGGTGATGAGGTTTATAAAGGATTTTTTTTATATTTTACGAGTTTAATCCTGGCCATTGATCTCTTACTTGTCATTGACAAGATCTAAAATTCCCAAACTCTATAAATAGACCCCCTAGGTCAAGAGTTTGAAGGGGGAGGCATTTTTAAAATTCTGAGAGACACTTTGCAAACCATAGGAGAGAATTCTGAGAGAGAGAGAGAGAGAGATTTTCAGCTCCTCTTCCATGTCCATCTCCCATGAAATACCTTGATCCCAAAGATCCTTCTATCCAAGAGCCATGCTCTGGAGCTCCGTCCACCACCCTTCACTTCCTCATCCACTCCAAAGCGTATGAGAGTGAAGAGAGTATTTCTTCCGATTACTCATTTTTATTCATATAATCCTTTGCATTCATTAATATAGCCTATGGCATATGTATGCGGGGACAATCCCTGGTTGGTATTTAGTCTGTTTATTCATGTTATTGTTTATTCTTCTAACACTGTTTACTACACCTAGGTCTAATCCAGAATCTTCTTTTTTTTTTATTTGATTTGAAGGGAAGGACATACTACATAGCATGAGAACGTCGTTGGGCAACATCCTACCGCCGGCCTAGTGAACCAAGAACCCACACAACTACAACTCCACTGCAACTCCCGTAGGCATCTTGTCAATCGGCCTTATCAGCAAAAGATAAGTAACGATCACAACAGTCATCAAAGTACATGGAGTGATGATGATCTTCATCACCCCCCTAAATCCACATCCACAGAATCCACTCATGCATCCATGCATGCATTTCATCTCATGCACTCCCCATCATCTCCTCTCACTTCCCTCGACCTCAGATAGCCACTACTAGGCTTGCCGAAGCTCACGGTCAGATTCCATGGCCATGAGATCTAGTGAGGTCTGATGGCTATAGAGAGAGGTTGAAGGAGCAATTCATGCATCCTAGGACCAAATCATCTGCATGCATTTGTACCTGGTATCCCCCTCTAGTTACCCATGCATTTAGTTACCCAGTTGCATGATTACATTCCACCCAGGAGCAAGGGAAGGTTTGTTGGTTCACTGCCCTGTCCTACATCCGGCAAACATAGCCTGAATGTGCGAAAGAAGGGCACGGGCCAGATGTGCAATTTGGACAGGCATCTGATTGAGCTCCCATGCATTTTGTCTTCCTGTTTTCTTTCTGATCATGCATTGATTTCTAAGTTTTTTTCCTTGTATATACATTTCCTCACCTGCATTGCATGATTTCTCGTGATTTCCGGCATCCATTCTTGATTTGTTTTCTTGCTCATTTTCATGCATGGTTCTTTCGTCATCGCTACTAGCATTGCAATATTTTCCAGTATTTTCTGACATCCCACATTAAAGTAGGGCGATGACGATTACCATGCCGATTTATTTTGACTGACGGTCTAGATTTCACATAGTGCAACTGAGCACTAGATCACAATGTCTTCCTCCCCACTCATCACATTTGCATTGACATAGCATGTGGCATTCATTCATCCTAGACTTAGCAAGCATACATGATCACTTGCATTGGTTACACACACACACATGCGAGTAAAAAGCCAACAAAAATCGATTTCTCAGTGTATGGGAGTGCCTAACACCTCCTTCGTACATAACAGGAGTCATTACCCTTTCTCTGGCCCTCGATGACCATTTGTGTCATGTCCATTAGGTACGGAGCATGCACACACATTCATACATTCATTTACATTTAAGTTGTATTGTTTTTCTTGCATTTTATCGCATCTGGTTTTCCTCGTCTTTTCGATTTTAAAAATATTTTGTAGCGGCTCCATTTTGTCATTATCTTTCTTTGTTTTTCTTCAGTGTTTTCGAGTCAAGTGTCTTTTTGCAAATTCACCATCTTCGCTGTGACCTTATTAGGATTCTTCGTGTGCTTCCAAGCACAAAGGAGCTCAATTCCAACATGGTCACAGGTAGGGCCCCGCTCCAGGTTCTTTGGAGCTTATCTTTCTGATCTTTTATGATTCTTCTAGATATTGCATATATGCTGATTGGTTGATATATCTAGAAGATCTTGATTGGCTAGATTAATGTGACTGGGCCCGTGCCAACTACGCCCATCTAATTTGCGGTATGGATGCCATCATGTAGAAGGAACGCCACTCATATGTGGGGTCGTTTCCTCTTTTGATTGTAAGTATTCTAATCATTCCTACACAAGTTAAGTTCTACCTTTTGTGAACTGTTCTAATTGCTTAGTCCTATTTACTTGGCCGTACTAGACGATGGAGCATGTATTTTGTGGCCATTACTTCTATCACCTTTGTTGTGAGTTGTTGCCTCTACCACACCAATGGTGTGAGCCTAACCATTGGGATGTCTCTGGCTTGTTTAGTTATGAGGCCTATAGATATTTATTGGATTTATTGAGTCTAGAGGACGTAAGTTTGCTTTTTAATTTCCATTTCAATATTAAGCATTGAATTTCAGACAAGGTACTGATGCTTCTTTGCTGTTATTGTGTTTACAAGTCACGCTTCGTCATTTGGGCGTTACGAGGAGTATGACTAGTTATCCCTCAACTCTGCAAGGGAACTAAGGTGACAGCAGACTCAGTTCTATTGCTTGAAGAAATCTACCTATTATTTGCCCAAGCACGTCCACTTCCGGTTGGTAGACGAGTTCTGCATCCCAATTCCTCCTCTTGCTGACATGTTATCAAAGGTGATTTCTCATGCTACCGCTAGATATTCTTTCACTACGACGACTACTTCTTAGAGCCGGCACACCATTCGGGAGGTCGCTTATGGTGAGTATTTAGAGTAGTTCCAATGCATCGGGAAGCCACATCTTTTAGATGAGGAGCTGCGAGAGAGTCAACGGGGAATGTGGTTTGGCGCTGATTGAGCAAGGGTAAACTAAACAGTAATCATTTCTGTCATTTCTGTCAAACATAGATATAGTGACTGATATGCAAACTGATTTCTACAGGACTTCGAGGATAGCCTTGCCACCTTCTACCAGGAAATGAGGAAGTGGGAGGTAAGCCAAGTTACATGTTTCTTTAAATGCTCTTTCTAAACTATGTCTGACAATTCTGTGCTTACACAGGAGCTATGATGGTAGGCAATGCTTGAGGTATTTAATTTGTTTTGAAGCAGTTAATTTAAATCATATTATTCATATCATATTATGCCATATTGACTTGTTGTCCTATCATTTTTCACGGTGGTGGCTAAGAGGAGGAGCTAAACACCGAGACAAGCAAGGAGTTCTCTATCGCGTTTGAGTCTAAGGACATGTCCAAGGACAAGGGTCCCAAAGGTGCCTCTATTGTTGCTGTAGGTCCTTCCCGAGTCTAGGCCTCTTCTGCTAGGATCTCGTGTAGATTAGGCTGCCAGTTTGCATGCACCACTGCTACCACTACCCAGAGAGGTGCTGCTGATCCAGAGGAGAAGCGGAGTTCGTGGGAGGATTAGCTCGATTGTCGCTTTTCCTATGTTCTTTGATGTTATGTTTAAAACTCCTTGAGACTTAAATGGTGTAGTATGAGAAACCTCATGTTGATTAACTGAAATGCTGTTTAATCTTGCTGTTTAAATATGTTTGCATACTTGAAATGTGTTTCAGCTCTTTCTACAGGTGTTTGAAGGAGATTGCACCAAATGGGCGAGCTACCTAACTTGTATGAATTAGTTACTGAGCTGTAATTTTTTTTGCCCATAATTTGTGTCAGGTTTATGCGCTACTAGCATTCACCATAGTTATTCGTGGTCTAGCTTCGCCTTGGATAACTGCTGGGGATGTTCGCTGATATTATCCACTAGAACCTGTTACTATCACCTACGTAGACGGCTCTTCCATGTAAGCTCTCTTTTCACCTACTCCCTTTGCCCAAGAACCACTATTGCAGGTCCTTTTCTCCATCCAAGCTCATCCTCCCTGGTTCTTCCTCTCTCATTGGTGTGGCTTGGACAAGGAGGCTTCTCTTCTCCATGTTGGTGCGGCTTGGACAAGCAAGGATCACAGGCTCTTCTTCCTAAGGCGACGAAGGTGAGCATCGAAATCTTTGTTCTTGTCTTCTTGTGTCATTTACCTCTCAATTTTCCATGATAGGATGTTATCTTGTAGGGTTTTCCAACAATGGTCACACCAGTGCATTGCTCGAATGTCCTCCGGGCGTGGATTGGCAAGTTGACGGCTAATGATCGTGAGAAACTCTGGCTTTGGGGAATCTCCACAAAGTTCATGGGTATTGCAAACGTAGACATCAACCAGCATGTCCTTCATGCTACCACTTGGTTCTGGAAGCCCACCTTCCATGTGTTCTAGTTTGGGCAAGTGGAACTAACTCCGACATTGGAGGAAGTGCGGAAGATCTACAGTCTGTCTAGGTTTTTGGGGCCCATCGTATTCATGAGGCACAATAGCTATGCTTCCATTCTAAACCAACTGACTGGCCTTTCGACCAGCAAGTATGGGCATCATCTCATCTGTACCGACGGTCAATCCCCCATGCTGAGGCTGGAGTATTTTTGACGAGGTATTTAAGAAGCATGCAGTGCTTGGCTATGAGTTGTCGTTACAAGGCTTCGTTGTTTGCTTCTTGGGGGAGTTGGTCGTTAGCCATGGTAGGATGACTGTGGCCATTGAGGTGTCCGAGATTGCTCTGGCGATGGTGACTTCTCAGATAGATTTGGCTCTAGTCATCCTTAGCATGACATATCGGGCTCTAGACCAGTCACTCTGCCATAGTTGATATTTTTATGGTTGTGGGGCCCTAGTATAGGTAAACCGTGTTTTGCCGTCCATTATTTTTTGTCTTCTTTGCTGGATACTGATCACTATTTTATCTTGCACCAGGTTTGGCTTGTTGCATATCTAGGGGTTGAGGTTCTACGTCCTCAGCACTCTGCTTTTGAGGCCTACTATCGTAGCAGGTACTCACGAACTATTCCTCTGTGAGACGTATGAGAGGTTGAAGAGTCTAACTGAAGATAGGGTGACGTGGCACGTCGTCCCATCTGCTGTGGATCCCTTCGTTATCTTTTTCCATAACAGTGACTGTAACCATGCCGACGGGGGTGGCCACAAATAGGTGATATGTGTGCCCAAAAGTGCAGCAAAGCCACGGCAAAAAGAAATTAGCAAAATGCAATGATTATGGGCTTAAGTTGAGGAAACTCGCAGATCAGAACTCCTATGCACAAAACAAACAAATTAGCAAAATGCAATGATTATGGTGGTATGCAATGCGAATGCATGCCTCTAGTATGCACTCTCTCACCATCTAGGGGTGTCCTATCAAGCTGTCTACTCCGGGTTCACAACTAGGGTGAATAGGTCTCCGACTCGAGGTTAGAAATAGTAAGGTCCCCGTTCTAAATCCCAGCCATAGCATAGGGAGTGAACGAGTTGTGCTTTCGGAGCCTTGACCTCTGCCAAAGTAGTAGGCTGTGTCGCTTTACTAACACCGACGCGACCCCAATTAAGGGGGAACAAGCCCGATTTTCCATCCTATGCCAAAGCCATTAGGATGAGCCACCGGAACATGTCCTTCACAGACAATGTAGGTAATCCTAGGAGAGGAGAAGATGCATGCCCTATATGATGTATGCAAAGGATGCTTTAAGTTTTTTGCTTGCAAGTTTATTAAACCATGGGGGAGTTTTGCAATTCGTCCCTAGTTTTGTCTTATGATTTGATTTTGGTTTTTAAGTTTTATTAACCAAGAGGGGAAGCAAGCACGTCTCTACTCTCCTAGGCATGGCATAACAGGAAGGGAAATAAACATGTAAGAAGACATGGATAAAAGCATGTGCGACAATATGTGCAAAAGTGCTTTGACATGGAAAATGTGTAAAAAACATAGCAAGATGATATGCATGTAAAAGAAGACACCACTTAAAAGGATGGCATGGGAAAGATAGCATGCAAGAAAAGCTGAAAAAGAGAAATCAAAGCGAACCAGAGATTCTGGGTTCGATCCCCAGTGGAGTCGCCAGTTCCTGTAACCATGCCGACGGAGGTGGCCACAAATGGGTGATATGTGTGCCCAAAAGCGCGGCAAAGCCACGGCAAAAAGAAAAGGGGAAAAAATGCAAAAATGCAGGAGCCGCTACCTAGTCTATTATGGAAGACGAGGAAAACCATAAAGACATGAAAAATCATGCAAAACAAACAAAAGGGGCTGCGTGAACCAAAAATGCGGGTAAGGATCCCTGTTACGTGCCAGGAAGGTGTTAGCCTCCCTCGCACGACCGATAAATCGGTCTTCTAATGATTTCTCTTTTGCAAATGAAATGTCGGCTTT
>JAMKQA010051778.1:0-17477 GCA_024699735.1 Posidonia australis
TTTTGGATTAATTAAGGTTTTGAATTTTTATTAATTAAGGTTTTCAATGGATTTTCACTTTAATTAGGGTTTTTACTTATTTATTTGGTTTTTTAAGTTCTTTTCACTTGATTAGGGTTTAAAATTTTGATTAATTAGGGTTTTATTGGATTTTAGGTTGATTTAAGTGGGTTTTAAGTGGATTAGGGTTTTTGTTGGATTTTAGGTGGATTAAGTGTTTTATTTGTTTTTCAGTGGATTTTAAGTTGGGTTAAGTGTTTTATTTGTTTTTCAGTGGATTTTAATGGGGTAGTGTTTTACTAGGTCAGGTGGGCTAGTGTGGATCTGATTGGGACCTATGTGGACTAGGACTTTGGTGGTCGCGACCAGAGCGTCAACTGGAGGAGCCTACTGCCAAATGAGCTCAAAATTGGGGTGTCTACACTTGGAAAAATAAATGCAAAGAAACACATGTGTGCTCCGTACCTAATGATGCAGCATGCAAATCACTGAGTGCCAAAGAAAATGTAAGGTTTCTTGTTACGCATAGGGAAGGTGTTAGGCACCCCCATACGCCCGAGAAATTGGTCTTTCAAGGTTAACCACTTGCTCATGATCTAGTGTGTGTATGCTTGTCTACGTTTAATGTACATGCCTAAGATGACTGCGAAAACATGACATAAATCTCCATGGAAATCTGAATAAGAAAAGTAATCTGAGAGACAAAGTAGGCATTGAGAATGCCACTAAATGTATACCCTTGGGCGATGAGGAAAATCATGTAAAATTAGAAATGTTCGAAAAACATCTCGCAAAACAGTGGAAACTAAAAAAAAACTTAAGAAAGTCCAAAGGGGAAAATAATCTGTATTCGGGTCCATGTAGGCATTGTCAAGCCTGTTAATGTACGCCTTTGGGTGATAAATTCCCAATACAAATCAAAATCATAAAAATCATGAAAATCGAAAAACAAGGAGAGAAAGGATAAAATCACAAAGGAAGGGCATTTTTGGTAAATCATGCCAAAATATTACATGCCCTAGGATGAAATAGGGATGATTAAGGAATCCAAATAGATATCATGAAGTCAAAGAACAGTCAAACCAATAAGCAAAGAATTAGTTATAACTGCCTAGATTCTTGGGCCCCACGTTGATGATTTTCGCCAACTGATTTAGTTAGCTGAAACCGCCACCTATAACCACCAATTCCATATGCCAAGATAGATCGCTAGCTTCCATCGTCGTTGGGAATCACGTGACCCATCACCAGTCTAGACAGTAAACTCTAGTTAAATTTGCTAGAGAAAAAGATGGATAGACTTGATTCTTGATCAGGACAGTAAGAATAGGCAAAGCGAAATTGATTTATGTATTCCAATGGTGAATTAGCTTGCTAGATCCTCCGGTCGGTCTACCTCGCTGGAGAATTAGTTTCCGGCTTGACATAACATGGCGAGCCTAGTGGAGTTACAATGAGACTAGGAAGAAAAATCCAAATACCTTGGGGAGCTGGCTTGGATCACAGTGGACTCTTCCATAAGGTCAGATCGTTGGATAGTACTCCAAGCCATTCTTCCTAATAGGCTTGTTGGCACTAGCAGCGGTCGGCTGTGATAGAAGACCGATGAGCCTCATTGGGATCTGGTAAGGCTCAAGAATCCATCTTGCAGCTTCCATTCATATCCTAGTCCTTCAAATTCACGTCTTTTATCCGCTGCAATTGGTTCGATGATCCCTTGGCCATTCCGCTTGAGAGGTGTTCCTTTTTTGTACCCCCATCTCTGGCAAAGATTCTCGACCATTGTAAAAGCGTTGCCAAAAGTGACCAAATGGTTGGCATGCTCGAGAATCGGAATGAAATTAACATGCTCAAAACGGTCCACTTGATAAAGCACATTAGAGGACTTGGGGTCAAATTGGACAGTTTGAAGGGGCAAAGAAGAAACTACCTTGACTTTCTCCTTTTCAAAATTTTTTGCCATCACAACGACAATGTTGTTGTACCAAAGGAATTTAATCATTCGGTGAAGAGTCGAGGCGATAACCTGATGCTTGTGGAGCCAAGGGCGCCCAAGTAGGAGATTGAAAGACGGTTCAAGGTCGACAACATAAAACTCTACCTCGAAATGGGTCAGACCAACAATTAGTGGAATAACCAAAATCCCTAAAGCATCATGGTGCATGTTGTCAAATGCTGTCATTCCTTTTACAATTGGGGTAATGTCCTTCGATTTGAATCTAATCTAGCTTGTAGTTCGCAAGGGGCAGACATTTAAGCTCGCACCTTTATCCACCAAAGTAAGAGGAATGTAGAACTTTTGGTATTGCACCGTGATAAATAGGGGTTGGTTGTGATTGGTCCTAGCCGAGGGTAACTCTAAGTTGGAAAAAGTGATCACCTATGGCGCAGCTACCATTCCCACCATGTTCTCCACGATAGATGGTTGTATCCTTGAGGAAATGTGGGCGGCTTTAAAAACTAGAAGAAAAGCCTCCCTATGTTCAACTGACGTGTGGATCAAGTCCCAAATCGAAATATCCGCTTTAACCTTTTTCAACTAGGCTGTGATGTCAGCTATAGGTTGGTCCTTCTTGGTAGTGGTAGAATTGGCTCTTGGGGTTGCTTCTTCTATAATTGGGTTGGAAGACTAGTTCTCTAGTTGAGACGATGAGATTGTTGGTTGGTTAGACCTACTGACTAGAATTGGGGCCTTGTATACTCATCCTGATAGTGTCACCTCAGCGCACATTTTCGTGGCATAGCTGTAGGGCATACGATGGGTATCCTGTGTTAGATTAATAACCACAGGAGTACGGGTCTCCAATTCCACTGGGACCAGGGATGATGTGTTTAGGGAAGTTGTAGGTGGAGTAGGTGTTGACATTCTCTAAGCTAACTCTGGCTTTGGTTTGGTTAACAAACAAACAGATGGTGGGGTGGATTGCATGGTGGGTTTAGCGATTGTGCACCCCAGCTTGGTAGTTAACTGAATCATATTGATTGTAGTACCAGAGGCTTCAACAAAAGACTAATAGAGCTGATGAGGGAAAGGAACTGAGACATCATGAATAAGCAGAGAAGGATCAAGTAGAAGGGGTGTAAACTCAACAAAAGAAACAAGATGAATTCTTGAGGTTTCGGCTATTCTCGCATGCTTAGGTAAGGGCCGGTTCACTATGTTGGTGTGTGCAGATGATGAAGAATGTGGTGCCAATGCAACGGCAAAGTCTCTACCTCCTATGTGTTAATTATGATGACCTGCTGGTCAATCAAGTCCTATATGGCACTCCAGAGTGAGAAACAGTTATCCGTAGAGTGCCCCACGACTCTGTGGAAACTACAGAATAAGTCCACTTTATACCACCGCGAAAGTGCGTTTGGCAACGGGTGAACTTCTAGAAGCTTCAGGAGTGACACAACTTTGGGGAATACGACACTCAATGGCTCGACTAGAGGAGTGTAATCTCTTTCGAGCCGTCAAAGCCGCCTCTATACTTGGTTGCACCCTTGCCCTGCTGGTGTGGGTTGGTATACTGGCTTGATGGTGGTGGTGATTTGTGTGGTGTGTGGTGTCCTAGGTGCAGGAGTATAAACCATTTGAATTGGAGTTGGCGAACTGACCACATTGATTGGCATAATTGGAGCTCCTACATATGCTACGGCATTCTTGGTAGTGTCTCTCCTTCGTGTGTAACCAGCGTTAGATCCATTGCTGCCACCATCGCTGCTATTGGTACCGCCATTTTGATTCGAAGCCATTGTCTGCTTGTTTAATGCCGCTAAATTATGAAAGCTTCCACTATGCAATGAGCTCTCAACTCAGGTGCTAGCTTTGACTAACAAAGGTGGAAATGGGTTGAATGCTCAGTAGTGCTCCTATGGCTGGCTATGCTCCTTGGATTATCATCTCAATAGACTCTTCATCAGAAAGTCTATCTTGAACTTGTGAAGCGAGGGTCCGCTAACACTTGACGTACTCCCCGAATGGCTCATGGGGATTCTACCTTGTTGCGACTAGGTCCTCGCATTTCAAGACCATGTCAAGATTGAATGAGTATTGTTCCAGAAAAGCCTGGCTAAGGTCATTCTAGGTCTTAATAGTGGTCATATCTAGAGATGTAAACCACTTTAAAGCTAGACCCATGAGGCTTTTCTGGGAAAGGCGAATAAGCAGCCTCTCGTCAGCCTGTAACTGAGCACGATCGCCATAATATGGCCTCAAATGTGAACAAGGTAGTCTTTTCCATTGCAGTTTTCAAAATCCAAGATGTGAAAGTTCGAGGGGAGAACAACCTTTGGAAAGTAGCAAAGGTCCCGAAAGGTATAAGACTGGTGATCCCTACCTTGCACTAGACCTAATGCTCTTTCCACATCGCTCATCCTTGTGAGGAGAGCATCTGGGATTGCTGCTGACGTTGATTGTGCAGCTAGGGTGGGTCCCGTGTATGTTGTATTAATAGCACCCGTGTGCTCCTCTGGATCTATCATCTCGCAACTAGTGTCATGATGTGATGACCAATGTACCCATGCGTGTGTGTTGTTTGTGGTGGCATGTATGTTGAAGCCTGAATCTAATACAAAGGTGTCGGAATGGTAGCATACTGTACTGGTCGTGGTGTTGTGTGCAGGAGCAACAACTCCTGCACTAGTATTACCAGATTCATAGGTCGTTGTACTTCACCAGCTCAAAATGTTAGCCATCAGCAGATGGAGGAATATGCTGTGTGTACAATGGTGATGATGCTAATGCAGAGATGTAGTGCATGTCACTGAAGTAGCGAGAAGCTATGGTGACAGTTGCGATGGTGGTGTGATGGGTGCAACATGGATTGTCTGAGCTAGCTGATATGGAACCTCAAGAACAGGACAGATAGACACAGTTAGAGTAGGATCCAAAGAGAAAGCCATGTTTTGCAACCTCTGTGCAAGAGCCAAGAGTTTTTGAGATTGCATGACGGTAGAACCATCGGTAGCAGTACTGAGGGTCAGAACAGCAAGCGAGAGGGATGTCAAAGGGGGCTAGAAGTTTAAAGATCCAACAGACAGAGTTCCTATAGAAGAGACGATCACAGTCAGCTGAGTGTCAAAAGGAGTCGAGCTAGCCAAAGGATAGGACACTGTCAGATCAAAAGTCCTTGTGGTGGTTACTGTAACTACTTTAGTAACGGACTCTAGACTGATCAGGATCTGACATTGTCCCGAAACCGAAGGGTAGGAGACTCCACGTGCCTAAAAATGGCTTTTGTGGAGTGCAAATGAAGCAATAGATGTCAAAATGAGGGAGGAAGGAGGGGCCAAACTAGAGATCCCCTCTTAAGCAGATGGTACAAGAGACTTAGTAGCTCGCTGGGTCATGATGGACTGTGAGTAGGTGAGGATAGGACTGTGATCATAGACAGGAGGATGATGCCTATGAGGAGTCATCGTCGAAAGTGATGAATAGCTTGAGGAAAGACAATCGAGAACAGTGCCTTGGAGTAGTGGTCACCAAAAGAATCACACAAGCTCTGGCCAAGGAACTCGCACTCGACACTTTGGAAAAAGAAAAAGCCAATTTGTGAGGGAAGAGAAAAGAGACAAAATAGGAAAAGAAATGTGAGTGCTACGAAAATATTTGTTAAGGTGGCATGAATGGCACACATGCACATGAATGCTTCTAACATGTGCTCTCTCACCATCTAAGTGTGTCCTATCAAGCTCTCTACTCCGGACACTCTTGAGGTATATGAGTCTCCAACTCAGGATAGAAAATAAGGTTCCGTTCTATTCCTAGCCAAAGCTCAAGTAGTGAACGGTGGTGCGTTGGTGGCCTCGACTCCTGCAGTAGTAAGGAGCTCTACCCTCTACTAACACCAACACGACCCCAAACAAGGGGGAGCAGGCTAGCCACACGTCCTACGTCGAAGCCATAGAATGGGTAACTAGGACTACCCTTCTCAGATTAAGTAGGTGGACTTTGAGATGAGAAGATGCATGCTCCTATATGATCATTCATGCACATATGCTTGATGTCTTTTACTTGCGTTTTATTAAATCAAAGGGGATAATGAGTATTTGTCTCTAGTTATGCCTAATTATTTGTTCCACTGAATTCGTGTGTTTTATTTTAACCAGGAAGGGAAGCAACATGTCTCTACTCTCCTAGTCATCGAAAAAGTAGAAAGGGAAGAAAACACACAATCATGACATCCAAATACTCACTCAACAAGCAAAAGGCATGAGCATAACATGTGCAAGTATCTTGTTTATATGTAAGTGAAAGAGATGCAGGCATCATAACAAAAGGCATGAATCAGGTCATGTGCATGTGTTGTGGTATAGCATCTGTGTAAATAAAACAAAGACATGTACAAACATATCAGGCAAGTGTACAAATTACATAGATCTAGTCAAGTAGGAAAACCATCACGAAAGCCAGAATCTGGTATCCTCAGTGGAGTCGCCAGATCTTGTGACCATACCGGTGGAACCCTGCATGACTCCTCGGTGTGAGGAAACACACGAAGAATCCCGATATGGTCACAACAAAGATGGTGAATCCGAGGAAGAAGACTCGACTCAGAAACACCAAAGAAGGATAAGAAAAAGGATAAGGAAAAAGAGTCGCCACCTAGTCATTTAATGGAAAGACGAAGAAAACAAAAGACAAAGAAAACTTGGAAAAATCAATGCAAAAACACATATGCTCCGTGCCTAATGGATGCAACACGCAAATCACTAGGGGCCAGAGAAAGGGTAAGGATTCTTGTTTTGCATGGGGAAGGTGCTAGGCACCCCCATATGCTCGAGAAATTGATCTTTCAAGGCTAACCACTTGCTTATGATCTAGTGTGTGTATGCTTGTCTACTTTTAATGCACATGCCTAAGATGAATGCGAAAACATGACATAAATCTCCACGGATATCTGAATAAGAAAAGTAATCTGAGGAACAATGTAGGCATTGAGAATGCTATTTAATGTATGTCCTTGGGCGATGAGGAAAATCATGGAAAATCAGAAATGTTTGAAAAGTGTCACGTAAAATAGTAGAAACTAGAAAAAACTCAAGAAAGTCAAAAGGAGAACATAATTCGTATTCGGGTCCATGTCAGCATTGTCAAGTCTGTTAATGTACGTCCTTGGGCAATAAATTCCCAACACAAATCAAAATTGTAAAAATCATGAAAATCGAAAAACAAGGGGAGAAAGGATAAAATCACAAAGGAAGGGCATTTTTGGCAAATCATGCCAAAATATTACATGCTCTAAGATGAAATAGGGATGATTAAGGAATCCAAATAGAGATCAAGAAACCAAAGAACAGTCAAACCAAGAAGCAAAGAATCAGTTATAACTGCCTAGATTCTTGGGCCCTATGCTGATGATTTTCACCAACTGATTCCGTTAGCTTAAACCGCCACCTGTAACCGCCAGTTCCATACGCCAAGATAGACTGTTGGCATCCACCGTCATCGGGAATCGCGTGATCTGTCACCAATCCAGACAGTAAACTCTGGTCAAATTCACTGGAGAAAAAGATGGATAGGCTTGATTCTTGATCGGGACAATAAAAATTGGCAAACGGAAATTGATTTAAGTATTCCGGTGGTGAATTAGCTTGCTAGATCCTCCGCTCGGTCTACCTCGTTGGAGATTTAGTTTTTGACTTGACATAAGACGGTGAGCCTGGTGGAGTTACAGCGAGACTGCGAAGAGGAACAAATGCCCCGAGGAGTTGGCTTGGATCACAGTGGACTCTTCCACAAGGTTAGATTGTCGGATAGTACTCTGCGCCATTCTTCCTATAGGCCTGTCGGCACGAGCGGCGATCGACTGTGATAGAAGACCGATGTCACAGTCGACCGTCGAGCCTCACTGGGATTTGGTAAGGCTTGAGAAGTGGAAGAAGAGCATTGGGAAAGAAAGAACGAAAGAAGGAAAGCAAAATCATGCTCACAGACTAGTGGAAAGATCGTCCGATCCTTCCACTGACCTACCTCACTGGTGTGAACACCGATCACCCTCGTTCGAGGTCGACGAGCCTTATTTGATGTTTGACGAGGTACAGGAGACTGGGAGGATGTGCAGGTAGAGACTTTGGCAAAAGAAAACTCACGGAACTATCCTTCCCTAGCTCGAATTGCCAGTACTGGCAAAACTTCGATGAGCCACGTCGCCCAGCTGATAACGATGAAGAAAAAGGATAGAGGAATCTCTGGAGCACATTTGCAAGGATCGCGAGGCTCACAATCCTCATCTCCAGCATCAAGGATACTTGGGGAAGAGAAACTCCTTATCGCCGCTATCTTCAGCGACTGTCAAAGAAGAAACGGAACTGGGTGTCGAAAATCGACTCTCGATGACCTGTGTGCTCATGCAAGGTTCAAATGGAAGTAGAGAGAGGTGGAAGAGTTACATAGAGGTGACTTGCTACGCTGTTGATGCTGCTGAAGCTCTGAATGCTGTTAGATGATCATCAGAGTCGGAGATGGACCGTCTAAAAGCTGGGGTAGAGTACTTGCACTAGAATCGTGGGAACTGGTGGTAGTGGTGGCGATGTCTCTTTCGAGTGGCAACGAAGGGTTTAAATAGGCAGCTCGGACAATTTGAGGTCATGGATGCGTAACGGTCTCTGGTGAATAGTGTTGATGGATTCTAAGGGCTTGAATAGGTGAATTTACTACTATATTAAGGGCATAATGGTGCCTTGAGATTAAAGGAATGAGGCTAGATTCAATCCTAGCCATCATCATTAAAGGATTACGTAATTAAATGGCAAAGGAGACTTCTCCACCCTTCAACATTGAAATAGGGCATTTCGCAAGCTATTTTTGCTACCTATCTCCGCTAGCAACACACGCTTGGAAGCCATGCCATGTATAATCGGTTGGAAATACCGCCTGGACCAACAAAAGCAAGTCAAGCAGACCTGAACCCGTTGACCACCCTTTTAAGGATCAATTGGCAACCAATGGTTAAAATGAATGTTATTGTGGTGTTTTTGGAAAAAAGTGAGTGAGCCCAACAACTCCATAGCTCACATCCTCTCTCTTGGATCCATCCAAATCTACCAGTGAAATCCGAGGTGTCTACAATTACAAGGTTTCATTAATTGTCTCTAGTAAGGGATATTTTAGCTACTCTCTGGTCAAAGTGCACGTACAGCAGGGACACTTTCCAGTGCACAGGCTACACAAACCTACAGAATCAACAATAATGGCAACAATCTCCCCACAGTTAATCAAATTCCACCAGTACTACTTAGGGAATGTCTAGTGATTGCATAGTCAGGGACAGAATGGTCAGAATACAATGGCTGAAAAAGTAGCAGATTAGAACATTTTCTTTATCAAGCATTATCCGTTAATAGCTTTGTTTCCCAGCAGTTTAGAGCACTTGCAGTCACAGCCAGACCCTCGCATCATTTGGTAGCTAGACTCGATAGCTGGGGCATCTGTTTTGTCCAAGTATCTCTCTCGATCTACCCTCTGTTACCGTTTTACATTGTCTACTAAAGAGCATGACACTTTCCCTCTAACCAAGCTCACGCACACTGCAACAATCACATCTGAAAGTCAAGTCTGTCCACCAAGGGCATGTCAGCTGCTCTTTGGACAAAATCTATGCATCAAGCACACCACGAGGCACAGACTCATGACTTATGGTGTAGAGTGTCTAGACCAAGATCTTTAGCCAGAATATCCAGGCTGATCTTAGAAAATGTAGCACAAGATCGTGCTTCTAGTATGGCAGTCAAGTGCATATTCCTCTAGAGAAGTGACAATCACTACGACTACATTGCTTACAGAGCCATAACTACAACTGGCCGTTACCACCAGTGGCATCCTTGATTGTAGAGTGACAGTCTCCAATCCAGCAGGCCATAGATACTCATTGCCCTCAAAAATATCGGGCACAACTAGCAAAATTCCAGCGGAATCTGTGAATAGCATTAGATGAAAGCAATCATGGTTCAGGGTGTGCCTACAAGCAAGTTCTTCTTGGCAAATTTATTTTGTCTAAATCAGTCAACTAGGCCCTCAGATTTCTTTTGTCCTTGTCTTTTAACAACATCCTTAGCATTCTGATACCAAGGGCATGTCAACGACCTTTTGGTATCATCCTCTCGGTACCATGGACATGTCAGCTGCCTTTTGGTACTGTTCTCTAATACCAGGGGCATGTCAGCTACCTTTTTGGTATTATCCTCTTGATACTAGGGGCATGGTAGCTGCCCTTTGGTATCATTCTCTTGTTATCAGTGCCATGTTAGTTGCCTTTTGGTATCCTCCTTTTGTCACCAGGGATATGTTGACTATCTTTCAGTGTCATATTTTCCTACCTTCCGAAATATCACCAGCTACTTGCCAGTTAATGAGTCTGTTATATTTCTTCCAAACCATCACCGTCTGCTTCTCGGTTGACGAGTTCATTATATTGCCTTCTGACCTGTCACTGATTGCTTCTCGGTTGACAAGTTCGTTATCTAGCATTCCAAACCGTCACCGACTGCTTCTCAGTTGACGAGTTTGTCTATCTTGCATCCGAACCATCACTGACTGCATCTCAGTTGACGAGTTTGCTTGTCTCCTTTTCCGAACCATCACCGATTGCTTCTCGATTGACGAGTTCGTCTATCTTGTTTCCAAACCATCACCGACTACTTCTCAGTTGACAAGTTTGTTATCTTGCCTTCTGAATCATTACCGACTGCTTCTTGGTTAACAAGTTCGCTCATCTTTCCTTTCGAACAGTCATCGACTACTTCTCGATTGATGAGTTCGTTATCTTGCCTTCCGAACCATCACCAACTACTTCTTGATTGACGAATTCGCTAATCTTGCCTTTCGAACCATCATCAATTGCTTCTCAGTTGACGAGTTCATCTATCGTACTTTTGAACCGTCACCGACTACTTCTCGATTGACATGTTTGCTTATCTTGCCTTCCAAACCGTCACCGACTGCTTCTTGTTTGATGAGTTTGTTATCTTGCCTTTCAAACCATCATCGACTGCTTCTTAGTCGACGAGTTCGTCTATCTTGCTTCCGAACCATGACTGACTGTTTCTCGGTTAA
The DNA here is from genome assembly GCA_024699735.1 of Posidonia australis. Lineage (NCBI taxonomy): Eukaryota > Viridiplantae > Streptophyta > Magnoliopsida > Alismatales > Posidoniaceae > Posidonia > Posidonia australis. Next base: position 11,042 of record JAMKQA010051778.1, read on the forward strand.
CGAGTTCGTCTATCTTGCTTTCGAACCATCATTGACCACTTCTCGGTTGATGAGTTCATTATCTTGTGTTTCGAACCGTCACCGACTACTTCTCGGTTGATGAGTTCGCTTATCTTGCCTTCTGAACTGTCACTGATGGCTTCCCAATTAACAAGTTTGTCTATCCTACCTTTCGAACTGTCACTGACTGCTTCTTGATTGGCGAGTTCACTTATCTTGCCTTCCAAACCATCACCGATTGCTTCTTGGTTGACGAGTTCATTATCTTGCCTTTCGAACCGTCACTGACTGCTTATCGGTTGACAAGTTCACTTATCTTACTTTCTAAATCATCATCGATTGCTTCCCAGTTAACGAGTTTGTCTATCCTCCCTTCTAAACCATCACTAGCTACTTCTCGGTTAATGAGTTTGTTATCTTTCTCCTGAACCATCACCAACTACTTCTTGGTTGATGAGTTCATCCAACTTGTCTTCTGAACCATCACTAGCTACTTGTTGGTTGATGAGTTCGTTATCATGCTCTTGAGCTGTCATTGACTGCGTCTTGGTTGAGCAGTTCGTTTATCCTATTTCCCAAACCGTCACTGACTGCTTCCTGGTTGATGAGTTCGTCTATTTTCCTTTCTGAACCATCACTGGTTGCTTCTTGGTTAACGAGTTCACCTATTCAACTTTTCAAACTATCACCGACTACTTCTCGATTGATAGGTTCGTCAATTCAGCTTTCCAAACTATAACCAACTACTTCTCAGTTGACAAGTTTGTTTATTTAGCTTTTCGAGCCATCACCAATTGCTTCGTGGTTGACAGTTCATCTACTCATCTTTCTGAACTGTCATCGACTGCTTCTCGATTGGTAGGTTCATCATTCATCCCCTTGAACTGTCACCGACTACTTCTTAGTTGACAAGTTCATCAATCCAGCCTCCTAAATCGTTACCGACTGCTTCTCGGTTGACGGGTTCGTTATCCTGTTCTCTCGAACTATCGTGATTGCTTCTCGATTGATAGGTTGGTTATCCTACTTTGTCTTCTACTGTCAAGTACTTCTCAGATGTTGCGATCACCATTCTTTCCTTTAGGGTTGATATCCCAAACTATCCGGGTGACATTGTTAAACGTCCAGATGACGTCCATCAAACGACTATTTGCTCGGTAGACAAGTCCGATATCTTGCCATGACCCCCTCCTTCCTGTGGGCTGGTATCCCAAACTACCTGGTTGACATCCATCATATGTTTGTTTTCGGTTGGCAGGTCCAATATCTTGCCGCACCCCTTTCGACTTCTGTTCCAAGTGGTTAGAGTCGATAGTGCCCCTTTTTTGGTCATGTTCCGGATAGACAAGGCCAGTCCTCCTTGGGCTAGTACCCCAAGCTACCTAGATGACATTTGTCAAAGTGTCTACATTTGGTCGATAGGTTCGATATCCTGTGTCGTGCCTACCTTTTCTCCTTGGATTTGGTGCTAACTTTGGTGTTAGTTCATGCCTACCTTTTTTCCTTTGTCTTGGTGTAGACCAGTTTGTCCACCAATGTCTTTTTTTTCATTCTTCAGTGTGGGACCTACTAATGTTGGATGCCCCTTTCCTCTTGGGTTGGTATCTCAAACTATCCGGATGACATCCTGTGACCATGTCGGTGGAACCCTGCACGGCTCCACTACGGTGCATGGAAACACACGAGGAGTCCTGATACGGTCACGGCGAAGATGGTGAATCCGGAGAAGAAGACTAGACTCAAAAACACCAAGGAAAGATAAGAAAGGATAAAGAAAGGAGTCACCACCTAGTCTTTTAATGGAAAGACAAGGAAAACCAATCATAAAGGAAAAAATCCAAAAGAAACCATGGCGAAGAAAACATATGCATACTCTGTGCCTAATGGATGTAGTGCACAAATCAATGCGGGCCAGAGAAAGGGTAAGGATTCTTGTTACGCATGGGGAAGGGGTTAGCACCCCCATGCGCCCGAGGAACTCAGTCTTTCTAGGTTTCCTGCTTGCTAATGGTTTATTGTGTGTATGCTTGCCTATTCTGAGTGTACATGCTAAATATGACTGGAAAACATGCCAAATCAAAGAAATGAAAGAAAGGAAAGAAAAAAAATGATAATCCGAGGGACAAATGTAGGCATTAATAATGCCACTTTACTGTACGCCCGTGGGCGATGAGGAAAATCGTGAAAATTGAGAATACTCAGAAAACGTCTCGCAAATCAGTGGAAATTTGAATAAATCCGAGAAAATCAAATCAGGGAAAATAATCCTCGTTCGGGACAATGTCGGCATTGTTAAGCCTATTAATGTACGCTCTCGAGCGATGGAAAACCAAATCAAATCAAAGTTGCGAAAGTCGGAAGGAATCTGGGAAACGATTTGAAAAACAAGTTTGAAACAAGTCAGAAATGTTCAACCCTGATGAAATCACAATGTTGGGAACTAAGGAAGATATTGCTGAAGATGTAGGGCTCTGCCATGGGGCTGAGTATAGTAAGAGGGAGTCAAAAAGTTGTTTCTCTCCTGTAGTACCTGAGCTTGATGTGAGTGCTGAGGGGGAGAAAGTGCGGATTGTTAACTCTTTAGCTTTTGAGAATAAAGCAGATGTGATGAGGCATTCATAGTAGTGGATACATGGATTGGAAAGTGATGTAGCAGGGGGCAAGCTGTTAACAGCCACCAATCTTGTCTCAAGAGTTTAGAAATCAAGAAAGAAGGACTCTCACGATCAAAAGGAAAACATCTAAGCCACAGCACTTCCGATCAGAGTCACCTATTTGGTGCTAGAAGGAGTATAAAGGATGATATTAAAATGCTAGAGATGCAAATTACTCAATGACTGAGATTAAGGAAGCTTGTCCTGCCCTTATTGCTGTTGCAACTCAAATGGAGATGGATTTCAGGGAATTGTTGGTGGAGAATAATGATCCTAGCAGTGAAGAGGGCCCCAACTTTGCAGGAGGTTTTTGGTACAAGCATTACTCTGACCCAGCCCTCATTGAGACTAATAGGTAGACAGTTTTGTCTAAAAGTTACTCTGCTGAATTAGAGTTAGCCAAGGAGGAAGTTTCAAAATCCAATGACCCATCCTGGGTTCCTGGGATAGACTTGCACTCAGAGGAGACTCCAGATGGTGCTGATGGGTATGTGTCAGATTCTAGGTCCAAGATTCCAGAGACAGTATCTGATAATTGGGGTATGATACTGGACACTAAGAAAAGGAAACCAAGAACAACTAAGTCAAATACTATGAGATACAACCTCAGGAGCAAGACTGGGTCTTCTACTAAGTTCTTCAGTCAATCATACCTCTCTAAAAGTGAGAGTTATGTTTAATACAATCATATGGAATTGTAGGGAAATTGTAAATTCCCCCACTGTAACTCATCTGAATGGTCTGATCAAGAAATATAAAGTTGAGCTTGTTGGCATTCTTGAACCCATGGTAGGGGAGGAGAAGATTGAAGGTATCTGCAGGCAACTTCTCATGGATGCATTCTGGGTTAACTCTGAATCTGGATCCAGAATTTGGGTGCTCTGGAAGAACTCACTCACTCTTCAAAATATTGGGGAGTCTGGACAAACTTCCACCTTCTTAGTGAAGGACTCCTCTGGGAAATCTGAACAGTTCACTTGTGTGTATGCTTCTTGTGAGAGGAGCAAAAGGGGAGACTTGTTGGTGGACTTGCTAAATTTGGGAGCTGTTACCACTACTCCCTGGTTTCTTGGAGGGGATTGGAACTGTGCAGTTAAATCTCCAAAATTCGTTGGCAAAGGGAATTTTGATATTCCCAGTTTTGATGATTTTGGGGACTTCATCCAATTCACTGGACTGGGAGAACCTCACCACTCAGGAAACTTCTTATCCTGGTGTAACAATCAGCAAGGAATAAATAGGATATATAAAAGGCTGGACAGGGTGTTAGGGAATGCTGACTGGCTGGACTTGGTTTCCCACACAGTCTCTTAGTTGGATAGAGTCCACTCGGATCATGCCCCCATGCTGATATCAATGCAAGCTCCTTGGTCTGGAGGTCCTAGCCCTTTTAAGTTCCAAACTATGTGGATTGAACACCCAAAGTTTATGGACCTGGTGAGAGAAAAGTGGAACAATTCTGCCAATCCTTACCCTATGCTGAATCTGAGCTTGAAACTTAAGGGTCTCAAGCAAAATCTCAAAAGGTGGAATAAATATATCTTTGGGAGTGTTACTCAAAAACATGATTAGCTTCTAGCTGAGATTACAAGCTTGGATGAGCAGCTTCAGGAAGCCTGGGATGATAGCATCTGGGAGCAATACTTAACCACTAGAAAAGACTATCTTGAGAATGAAAGGCAACTCAAGATTTTTCTGAAACAGAAGGCTAGAGTTCAATGGTTGATGACGGGTGACATAAACAACAAATACTTTCACTCTACTCTTAAAGATAAACGTAGGAGTAATGCCTTTTCATACTTATTGAAAGAATGCAATGATGACAGGCCTAAGATGTTGAACATGGGAAGGAACTTCTTCATGAACCTTCTTTAGGTGGAGGGATGTCTTCTCAACCCTGACCTACTGGATGTCAATCCTTTTCTGTTGTGGTTGATGGTTCTTCTACCGAATTCTTCACGGGGTCGAGAGGGTTGAGACAAGGAGACCCTATTTCTCCTACCCTTTTCATACTTGCTGAGGAGGTTCTAAGTAGAGGAATATCTAAATTGATGGGGAATGGCTATTTGCTGCCCTTTTTTGTGCATAAGGATTGCCCTGTTTTATCTCATTCCCTCTTTGCGGATGATACTTTGGTTTTTCTGAATGGGAGAAAGAAATCTGTGAAGGCCCTTATGGAGCTCTTGCTGGAGTATCAACTAGCCTCGGGTCAAAAGGTAAACCCTGCTAAGAGCTGCTTCCTAGTGTCTCATAAACTGGCTAACAATAGAGTTAGAATGGTACAACATGTGACTAGCTTATCTAAGGGGACTCTTCCTTTTATTTATCTTGGATGTCCAATTTTAAAGGATTCACTAAACAAATCTACTTTGAGGGAATGGTGAACAAGATTACTCAGAGAGTGAAGGGGTGGAATGCCAAACTCTTATCCCTAAGTGGTAGAATAGTTCTTATTAAACATGTACTATCTAGCATTCCAATTCATATGCTGTCCATCTATGATATCTCAGGGGTGGTCCTTGACAGAATCAACAAATTTTTTGCAAATTTCTATGGGGTGATCAGGAGGGTGTCCATAAGAGACATTGGGTGTCCTGGAATTCTGTGTGCTCACAGTTAGAAGAGGGTGGTCTGGGGATCAGGAAACTAAGTGATGTTATGCTAGCTCCCTGTATGAAGTTTGCTTGGAGGGTGAAGACTTCCAAGTCTTTTTGGGCTGAGTTCATGAGGGGAAGATTTGGTGAGATGGCTGAGGTCTCTTTGCTGGTTAAGGGTCCTGCTAGGTGGAAAAAACTGCAATTGGCATGGATTGCCATGAGAGAGCAGCATATTCAGTGGTCAATTGGGCAAGGATTGGTTAGTTTCTGGTTTGACAATTGGTCCACATTGGGGCCTCTTGCTGAGATCACTGACACGTTTATTCAGGATCCAACATTGACTGTGAAAGATGCTTTCTAGAGTGTTTTTAGCATATTTGATATGCAACTTCCTTGCCACATCCTATATGGAATTCTTGACCTACAGATCAATATCAACGATGAAGAGGATACCATGATTTGGGACCTCAACGCTGATGGCTCCTTCTCTGTTAAATAGGCTTGGGAACTGTGTAGGGTCAAGAAAGATCTGGTTTGGTGGGGATTAGGCATCTGGGACACCCTCCTACCCACTAAATTATCATTCTTCCTGTGGAAGCAATGCTGGGGGAGACTAGCCACTAATGATAGATTGTTACAGATGGGCTTTGCTTGCCCATCTAATTGTGTGTGCTGTAAGTCTAATCACCAGACAGAGAATGCTTGTCATCTGCTATTTGTGGGAGAATGGGCTTCCATTTGCTGGAAATGGTTTACCAGTTGTTTCCAATTGGACACCTCTTCTGGCTGTTCATTCTCCCAATGGTTACAAAAGCTACTTACCAGAAGAAGTAAGGAATCTTTTCTTCAAAAATTAAGGAGGTTGATGGCTACTACAGTGCTCTAGGAATTGTGGAAAGCCAGGTGTTCATGCAGGTATGGGGGTAAAATTCCTTTTGTATACCAGATACTACTGAATATCAAAGTGTGGACTAAGGATTTTGCCATGATGTTGAAGGACATGAGGTGTCTAAATGATAAGGAAGCCCATATTTTGCACTCTTTCCAAACTTTTGGGATTCCAACTATTCAGATAACTCACACCATTGTACACTGGATTAAGCCTCCCCGTGGTAGTTACAAACTGAACATGGATGGGGCTACTAGAGGCAACCCTGGCCCGGGTGGGGGGGGGGGGGGGGGCGG
>JAMKQA010051779.1:0-16166 GCA_024699735.1 Posidonia australis
TGTAGATATTATTAAATTAATGGAAACTAAATATAATAATTATTGGAGTGAGCCTCCAATGTAGGCATGTTTAGCTTTAATTATGGATCCTAGACATAAATTAGTTAATTGTATGATACTTATAGATGATATTTTTAGTAACATGAATAAAAATGGGTATATAAATTCATTTAATGATAAAATAAAGACAACTTTATATAATTTATTTGAAGAATATGTTAGAAATTATGGTGAAACATCTAGTAGTCGAGCATCTAGTTTTTTAGGATCACAAACAAGTAGTAGTAGTGATAGTTCTTTATGGAGTAGATTAAATAAAAAGAAGAAAAACTATATAAAATCAAGTACAAATAATGAATTAGATAATTATTTAGAATCTCCAATTAGCTTTAGTGATTTAGAAATAAATAACTTAAATATATTAAAGTGGTGATCTACTACAGCTATTAGGTTTCCTATAGTAGCAAAAATAGCAAAAGATTTACTAACGATTCCGACGTCAACTGTGGCATCGGAATCTGCATTTTCTGTCTGCTTAAAAGATTGGTACGATGCGGTTGACCGCCTTCAGTGATTGAGCTTGAAGTCTGAATCAGAAGAAAACGATGATGCGACATCAACTTTAATAAGCAAAACAGACTCCACAAATGAATAATTATTGATGTAAAATTTTAAAATAAAAAATGTAAAAAAAATAATATAAATATCTTTTGTATTTTTTTATATAAAAAATAATGTATTTCAAAGTTTTTTTTATTAATAAAAAAAATTTTAAAATTAATTTTAAACCCAATGGACCGATCCAACCTGACTTGACCTGTCGATTCATCCTACAAACGGACCATGGACCGTATTGGACCCATGATTTCCAAAAGGAGACCCTACACAACCCGACTTGGACCCGTCTGCGGACCGACCTGGCCCAGTAGAGGGACGGACCTCCTGTTTCGTGGCCCGAGAGCCGTCCGTTTTCCACCTCTACTTATTGCCAGAGAAACGTTGTTTTTTTCTGAGTTTCTGGGAGGAGAGACAAAAGGAGACGTCTTTTGATCTGGTGATTTGGGTTTCGACCATAGCGTCATACCGGGTTCTTCTCTTTCTTGCCAACTTTAACAATTCTGGCATTCTCCTCTCCTTTGTTTTTTTGGTTGCCTTTTTTTTTCTTCTCCTGATCTTTGTGTTTGGCGTTTGGCAAAAATGGAGAAGGGTAGGAAAAGAGTTTTGGTGACGTCCAGTGGAGACGAGGTCTCCAAGGGAATCATTTATCACCTCGCCAAGTGTGGGTTCAGGTAACCAACATTATGGAACGAGGTTGTGGGTTTTAGATGATGTGGGTTTCTTTTTCTTCTATTCTGTTGATTGATTGGGTTCTGTTGTTATTTGGGTATGGAAATGATTAGGTTGGTGTTGCTGGGGGATGAGAACTGCCTCAGGAGCACGGCAAGGGGGATTGTGGAATCGTTGGAGGGTATTCGCCCCATTGAAGTGGTTGGGTTGGATGTGGAAAAGGAGAATGAGGCGGCTTTTGATGAAGCTGTGGATAAGTCATGGGAGCTGTTGGGGGCAGTTGATGCTTTCGTTCATTGTCATATCTACGAAGGTAAAGGAAACAAAGTAGCTGTTTACTGCCTCTTTTCGTAAACACTCTTTTTTGTGTCAATTTTTTATTCCAAGTACTGCATAGTTTCCACTCAGTACTTTAATATTTAGTTGTTTGACATCATTTCTCTTGAATTCACCGTGTTCGCTTGGTGTTTCTATGCAACTCTCCACTGATCCTATGTTTGGTGTATCTGTATCTTTAATTTTATCTTTTAGCCTATCTTTAGATGTATAATAAGAAAGTAGAAATAAGTAGAAAGTGGTATTAGTATTTTGATAATATTGCTATTCAATCTGGAAGTGATTTTCTTTTAAAATTGAATAAATGTGTATAACACGATATTCTGGTTTGGATGAAAAGTGGAATAAATATCAAAATATGTGTTGGAATAAATGAAAAATATGTAGATTAATAATAATCAACTTGATTATTAAGATATATATTTAATTTAAAGTATGTATACATTATATTATATATGTATTAATTTTTAAATAAAAAATAAACACACCGTATACATACATGTATAAGTATAACTTAATGGAATAACTTAATTTCACTTTTTCCACAGAATAACAATTCTAGAATAAATAAATCAGAATAAGAATTACTATTTCGGATTTGTTTTGATTTTTACATAACTAAATAAAATAGTAATATAAGTTTTGAAGTTATTTTAGTTGTTATTTCTAGAACCAAAGAGGAGCTTAAAGATGGGCCTCTCTGAGTTCTCTTATTTTTCCTTTAATTTTTTCATTGGTGGAAGTTTAAAAAAAATTGTTGACGAGAATTGGCTCATTTGACTGGTCGTTTTCAAGGTGTAAATAGAGAAGAAAATTAATTTGATGTAGGGGACTTTATTTGTCCATTCCTTAAAAAAAATGATCATAAAGGTTATAATTAATCATCAATTATTCAATTGAACCTCTTAAAATTTGACAACAACATTTTGGTTGTATTTGATTTTTTGGTTGTTATATATTTCTTGACTTTTCATGTCATTCTCCACAATTAGCTCTATTTCTTGTTTGTTACATCTTTCTAAAATTAAAGATTCTTTAATTTATTCCTCTCAAATAATTCTAAGTTGTCCACAACTTTCCTAAGTTCTGAACAATTCATTTTGCTGGGTGATGCTGATCGTAAAGGTTATACTGAATCATCAATTATTCAATTGAACCTCTTAAACTTTGACAACAACAATTTGGATGTATTCCATTTTCTGGTTGTTATATATTTCTTGACTTTTCATCTCATTCTCCACAATTAGCTCTATTTTTTTATTGTTACATCTTTCTAAAATTACAGATTCTTTAATTTATTGCTCTCAAATAATTCTCAGTTATCCACAACTTTCCTAAGTTCTGAACAATTCTTTTTGCTGGGTGATGCTGAATTTCTCATGTTGTAACCAGATTATTGGTGCACAGTTTGTAATGGCCCTAAGGCCCCTGGCTAGAAACAAAAAGCTCTCCTAAATAACTACATCTACTTCTAGTCTCTTGTGGAATTCATTGCTCTGGAACCATAACATATGCATTTTTCCACTTTATAGCTATCTGTCATCCTTGCTAATTATGCGGAGTTGCTATTATTGCAGGAAAAATACAAGAACTTATGAATATTACTGAACAAGAATTTAAGAAAACGACAAAGCTAAATTTCATGGCACCGTGGTATCTGCTAAAGGCTGTTTCGAAAAGAATGCGGGACTTCAGGTCAGGTGGATCTATTATTTTTCTATCCTCAATCATTGGTGCAGAAAGAGGATTGTATCCTGGTGCTGCGGCTTATAGTTCATGCATGGGTGCAATACAACAGTTAGTTAGAGTAAGCAATTATTATTTTCATTTCCAACTTATTTTCTTGATTAAACACTCCCCTTCCTTCGTCTCCGTGTTGCAAGTCTCGATATGTTCTTAGGAATATAATTTAAAAAAAAAGAAGACAAATGCAACTTGAAAGTGAGGCTGTACATAAGTTGGAAACCAATAATGACACAGGATTAAAAGTAGTACTAGATTCATAAGTGTTATAACACATTTCAGTGTTGCCATAAAACTAAATAACTGTTTATCATGATAGTTGTCCTTTTATAGTGATTAATGGGACCAAGTGCTAGAAAATCTGACAGTGCTCAAGTACTAATGACCCAAATAGCAATGCCCTGTGGCTACTGGATCTTCCTTCTCTTGCTAAATAATTCGAAAGATTTATATTTGTCTGACAAGAGTTCTCTGATTGCAGCACATTGACTCAAGATTGTTCTTAGGTGTTATTCAACATACACATGTCAGTGTTTGTTGACCTGGAATTTTTTTTTCTCATGTTAATTCAAAAAATTAAACCTATGGCCGCGAGCACGTGGTGCATGCTCTTGGTAGACTTCAACGTACAGACTAACATATCATTTGGCTATAGATTAACAAAGATGACCAGCACCCACCTTTATGTCTAACAATAGGTAGAGCACTGATAAGAATGTAAACACCGTATAGTATTTGAACAGTGACTTTGCTATCAAAATTATAGGGAGAGGATTCATCTGGACAGTATCTTATTAAAGTTAGCCATCTCTTTTTCCCTTTTTTTGTTATCTATTCTTTTGCAATTTTCTCTAAGTTAGCCTTAAGCTCCTTCTTAACAGGTAGTGGTTTGAATTTCTATTCCCGATGCATTACTTTTTGTTAGTTTAAGTTAGTCATAGGACTGTTTGTTTTTTATTGCTTCTAAACAATTGTAAAATTGTTGTAGTTCTTGTAAATAAGGGAATCAGAATTAGGGCTGTAAACGAGCACAACAGGATCTAGCCAATAACTGCTCATCTTGACTAGTTATGACTTGGTTTAACTTAGGCTTGACTCCAATGGAAAACTCGGCTCAAGCTCATCCAATATAACATTGACTGTCTTAGCTCAAGTTTGTGTTCACTATCAAGAAATGTTGAAGTGTAAGTAGGTATATTAGAAACAATTCTAGTTACCCAACTAACTCACTAAACCATTACCCTAGTGGAAAGTACCACTTTAGTCTTCATAGCAAAAGGTTATAGTTTTAAACTGTAAAATAACACTGCCTTGACATGTGATCTGGGATATTGGGCTGGTACAGCTCTTAGTGTTGCCCATTGGTCCTATAGAACTTGATAGATTTAATATTTCGGACATGTGCAATCCATGTTTTAAATGGGCTGAGCGAAGCCTGGAGTAGTCCAGCCCATTTCAGGTTTGATTTGCTAAGATTATTGAGTCCTTTAACTGTGTGTTAAGTCTTAACTTGTTTAGTGTTGGGTAATATGGATTCTCTTGCTCTTCTCATGATTCATCATGAGTTACTCTTGTAATATGGATTGCTTATAAATGGAATATTATTCCCCTTCAAAACTTGTTTAGAGTTTGGTAAAATCCAAAAAAGCTCTTAACAAGCAGAACTCTAGTAGTTTAGTGAACTGGGGATCATGAGCTTCTGTTTGACAGCCTTAGCTGCAATTGAGAGTGTAAATAATATCCTGCTTGAGGTCTTAATTGAAATAGTAGTTAGCACTTTGTCTCTCAGTTGCCTGTAGTTTTCCTCATTGATGTGCATGAACAAATTCATTAGGTCTCTCCAGTCTCAACTCTCATAGTTCCTGACGTCTAACAAGAAGATTATCTTACAGTTTTCTTTTTTGAAGCAATTTTGGAACTTTGGTTATTGTCAAGAAACTTTGAAACCTTGGTTTGTTTCATAACAATTACGTTCGTTATTGTGAAAAATGCTAATGTGGAGATTCCCTGTTTTGAGTTTACAAGTTCTTATTTGAATTTCTCAAAACTCAAAAGTTAACTTATAATTAGAAGCTTTTCTTTTCCCATGCTTAATTGCCACTGTATTACATTACAAACATGCATTGTGGGGATTACTACTTGTTCAGTTTTATCATTCTTACAATGTTTAAGCGCATGAGGTTGTCTTTGTTTTCTATGCAGGCATCTGCCATGGAGATTGGCAAGTACCAAATAAGAGTCAATGGCATCGCTAGAGGCCTGCATTTGGATGATGTGTATCCTCTATCTGTTGGTAAAGAGAAGGCAGAGAAACTTACAAAAGATGTGATGCCTCTGATGAGATGGCTTGACAAAAAAAAAGATTTGGCATCAACAGTTATATACTTGGTTAGTGATGAATCACGTTACCTGACCGGCACCACCATCATTGTAGATGGTGCCCAGTCCATAGTAAGGCCTCGACTGCGTTCATTTATGTAATGCACCGGACATCCTGCTCTAGATTCCTCAGCTGTCTCTCCGTTCTTTCTTTTTTCCTTTTTTTTTGTGTTTGCAAACGGTAGTTTCTATATTAGATAGATACTTGGTTATGAAAGCACTGTTAAGTAGAAAAGTATAATAATAATGTATCTGATGCAAAAAATTTTAAAGGGCCACAAATAAAACAAAATATATCATGAATTATACAATCTTGGCTCACAAAAATTCCAAATATTGCATTGTTTCTTAGAAAATTAAGAAGATTCAGTCAGTAGTCGAATTACAATCCACATTTAGTGGATTCTTCACAACATTGGGGATGAGGTCAGTAGCAACAATGGAAGCTACATGTGGAACATCGATTGAAGATGCAATGGTTTGGGTGGTCAAGTTAGTCTTAATTATTCTCAATCCTGCTGCATACTGGCAATCCCAACAGGTATCCCTTCTCTTGGGAAATCAGAGTCAATATTTCTTGACCAAGTAGATATTAGAAAGATAATATTGACAATAATATGTGGATCAATCAAAGCATTTTTGAATATATTGTTATTTTTAACTTTCCATAATGACCATAGAACTACTAAAATGAGTATACTCTAGTCAGTTACGAGTATACTCCAGTCAGTTTTAGATAGTTGATGTTTACCATGCAAATGTAAATCATATAACCCTGAGATTTCCAATAAGGATAAATCAATAGAATTATTCAGAAAAAAAAATTCAAATCAATTTTGCAAAAGAACAATGTAAAAATAAATGCATCGTTGTTTTCCACTGATGCTCACAGATTGGACATACGGTTGGCTCAGTCTATTCTTTTTTTTATTAAATCAACTCTAGTAAGGACTCTATTATTACAAATCAACTAAACAAACAACTTAACTTTAAAAGGAATATAGCTCTTCCAAAGACTATTAGCTAAGGAATTTCTAAGCCCATCATCGTTGAGTATAGCATTACACGATTTCATCGAGTACCTACTGTTTTCAGTACAATCTTAGGAGACATAATATCCACAAAAACTTCTAACTGATCTTGTAGTAATTCCTCATTGAAGGAAGAAGTTAAATTTAAAGGGAACAATTTAGAAAAATCATCTTCATAACACTAATTTTTTTATGTTTAGAAGTCGCATATAAATCAGGAAGAGAGTGTTTCAAAGTTGAATCATTTAACCAAAAACTCTCCCAAAAAATAGTTTTCACTCTATTATTGACACTGAATCTAGTAAATGTCTTAAATATTGGAAAACATCTCATTAACTCATGCCAAAGCGGTGAACATTTTGATGAAGCCTTATTAAGTAATGCTTCATGGTTTAGTCGATAAAAATGCCTTGCTTTGATAAGCATTGGTCACTTAAGAAATTGGTTTTCATTCATCAACTGCCACAACAACTTACACTTTAAGACCAAGCTAAAGTCTTTTAAACATATTATACCTTACCTATTTTGATTTTTACGACATAGTTTTTCCCATTTAGCTAAGTGATAGTTGTGACCCTTTCTACACTTAGATTGCTACAAAAATCTTTTCTTAAGTCTATCAATTTCCACTTGAATGGGTAGATTAAGGACTAAAAGAAAGTAGGTAGGTATGGCGGATAGTATCGAATTTACTAATGTTAGTTTACCACCTAATGAAAGAGATTGAGCTTTCCAAGAGAATAATTTTGCAACTACTTTATCAATAACTCGAATCCAATCATGATAAGAAGTTTTTCTGAAGTGCAATGGAAGTCCTAGATATTTGAGGGGCAAAGATACTTCCTGATATCTCAAGATCTTACACCCATTCTCAATCAACGCCTTAAATAGTCTAATTCCAGTAAGAGAAGACTTGTTAAAATTTATTTTCATTCCTGTACAAAAGTCAAAACAGCAAAGAATTCTTTTAATGTTCATGAGATGTTTCAAAGATGTACAAAACATATTGAAATAAAGTACATCCCATTCTTTTAATGTTCCTAGAAATAAAGTAGTATCATCTGCATATTGAATATTCAAAACATTGGGTCCATTATTTGGGTATTGAATTCCTGTTATTAGATTGTTATGAACATCCAAAGCTAACATCCTATTTAGTACATTTGTAACAATAATGAACAAAAGAGGAGAAATGGGATCTCCCTGTCTTAGACCATTACTGATCCTAAAATAACCCTTGGGTGACCCATTAACTAGGACAGAGAAGGTGGTTGAAGAAATGCACATTTTTATCTATGATAACCATTTATCTCCACATCTCATTGCTCTTATAAAGTTTAGCAAGAATTCTCAATTTACATTATCAAAAGTCTTTTCAAAGTCTAGTTTCAAAATACATCCAGAAGTCTTGGATTGGTGCATGTAGTGTAATGTTTCTTGAGCGGCCAAAAAACAATCACTTATACTCCTACCAGGTAGAAAAGCTGACTAGTTGCCATCCAACATCTGGTTCACTATTGGGCTAAATCTTCTAGTTAGGTATTTAGATAAAATTTTATAGCTACTATTGATCAGACTGATAGGCTTAAAGTCTTGGATTACTTGTGCCCCTTTCTTTTTAGGAATTAATGCTATAAAGGTTTTATTTAATTCAATCAATGCATCTCGATCATTAGATTCATAAAAGAAATTAAACATATCTACTACATCAAATTTTATCTGATCCTAGAAAGTTTGATAGAAGCTTAAAGGAAGACTATCACAGCCTAGTGATTTATTCCCTGGAAGAGAGAACACTACCTCTTTTAATTCTTCTGTAGTTGCAGACACCCTGATTTTGAAGTCACTTGGCAGTAGGCTCCTCCGGATAATACTCTAGTTGCGACCATCTAAACCCTAACTAAACCCTAAACCCTCAAACCTACTCAAGCCCATACAGACCCACTCTAACCTAATCAAAGCAAAAACCAATAATTAAGAATCAAAATCAAACAAAATAAATATAAAACACTTAAATTCCAAAATAATTAAATAAAAACCTAATTAAAGTCAAAATTAAATAAAATCCACTTAAACCCACTTAAAATCTAATTAATTAAGTAAAAACCCTAATTAAAGTCAAAATCCACTTAAACCATTTAAAATCCAAATCAAAACCCTAATCAAGTGGAAATTAGTAAAATCCATTAAAAATTGAAGCAATTAAAAAGAAACCCTAATCCAAAATCAAGCAAAATCAATGAAGTCAAAATCTAAGTCAAAACCATATTAAAAACCAATAAAACCAAAATTTAAAACTAAATCCCTAATTAAATCAAGTAAAAAAATAATAATAATTAAATCCAAATTAAAACTCAAACATAAAATTTTAATCCATTTAAATTCAGAAAAACTCCAAAATAATAAAACCCTAATTTAAAATCACAAAAAAACCCTAAAATAGTAAAATCCTAAAAACCCTAATTAAAACCCTAAAACAATTAAAACCCAAAAAAAACCCTAATCACTTAAACAAACTCAAACCCCTAATCCAAAAGCCTTAATTAAATCACCAAACTAAATTTAAAACTAAAACCCAAAATCTAAATTAAAATCACTAAAATAAACCATAAAAACCTAGATCTAAAATCCAAAACCCAAATTTAAAACCCTAATTAAAATCACAAAACCCTAAAATAACAAAATCTAAAAGTCACTTGATCAATCTTAAAATTAAAAACCAAAGTCTTAATTAAAATCATAAAATCCTAAAACTAAAATCATCAAAACAAATAATTAAAAAACCTAAAACCTTAAAAACAAAACCCTAAAATTGAGAATCAACAAAATCAAAACCCTAAGCCCAATTCACAGCCCAATAAACCCACTAAAATCCTTAAACCAGAAACTTTATAAACCAGAAAATAATTCCAGCGACCCCTTAAACTCCGACGAAATCTCACAAACTCCAACGACTACCCAACATCCCTGGTGTATGTCTCGCGACCTCTGTGATCTCTAGTCGTGCTCCTCCAGCTCACGTGAGCATCGGACGACCCTCAGTAGCTGAGATGGAAGATCGACGTTCCTAGAGGCCTCCACCGGAGCTTTAAAAAAAACACCGTCATTTTATGTGATTTTCCTCACATGTCGTCGTTTGTATATTTTATGGGGGTATCTTTGCAATTTTCCCATTTAGACCTCCTTGATGTTTTCTACGCTTCTAATAATTTGGGTCTGTTGTATTTTTGATCCCCTTGACACTAGTGTGATAACCTACTGTCAAAACCTTTAGCACTACTATCAAAACCTTTAATGTTCCATGCTGCAATTATCATTAAAAGACTGTTTAAACAGATAACCTAAGGACAGACAAACCCTTAGAACAAGATTGTATATTATCTAGATCTACAGGAATCAATCCCTGCAACTTTCTAATGGAATTAAGAAAATCCTTAGCCATAGCATTCGAAGTGATTGAGATACCGATATTACCACAAAAGTCAACGAAATCATTATAGGTATTCCAAGAAAAATTACCATTAGAAATATCTATCTTTTCAGATAAATCCAAAGATTTCGACTCATTACATAGGGAAATTTTAGAATTAGACAATGAAATAGGGAGCTCAGGAGATGAACAATTCAAATCATCTCTATAATTATTCTTAAATCGAGAATTAATAGAAGAAGGTAAAGTACCTGATATAGTATGAAGGGGAGAAACCTTAGCCTGAGGAGTTTCACCAACAATTGCTTCATCTTTCAACGACAGTAAGTACTTTTTTTATTTTTTCTTTATTAAGTGCACGAGTTCTGACCTCAAGAGCAACAAATTTAGCAGAAGAGGTAAGGAGATTTGTTTCATCTAGGAACATTAGATTAACCTTAAAGGCATACCCAGAATCAACAAGTCAAATAGCAGAATCCTTAGGAACCACTGGAATTATAGAGGCATCTATTTGCTTAGCTATGTTGGTCACAACATAAGCAGGGTGGGTACCCAAAGGATTAGAAGTGCCCGAAGAGGTACCGACAGAACCAAAGTTATGCAAATACGAAGGAAGAGACACCTACTTCCAGTTCGATGCATTGGATGGGGATTCATGACTAGACCTGGTCCAAACAATTTTCCCCGGTCAAGGAATTTTTGGCTTGTCACGCCTCCAACTTTTCTACTGCTTAAAAGCCTTAGCAGCAAGTTTTTGAGGCCCCTTCATAGTAGTGGATCCAGAAGCACTTGGGATGGATTTGGGGATTGAGTAAATTAGATTTGGGTTCAGAGGAGCACATATGTCGAAACTATTTCTGAACTTGATAGGGTAAATGTTTTTGGAAAAACCAAAATAGAGTACATCAAGGATATCTAAACCTTGGTGCACTCTGACCCTAACTCTGCATATCCAAGGAACTTAGCCCTATCAATTGAGAGATCTACTTCTAACAACTCAACAAAACCGAAACCATTCTATGGAAAGTAGATATGTTCCACAGGTGGTGAGGGATTCCTTCAATCCTGATCCATTGGCCCTCCTCATGAATAGTAAGTACTGAATTGGAGTTAACTGACCATGGTGCAAAAGATGCGGGGATAGAGACCAAGGTAGACCCATAGGAATTTAAAGCCAGATCCCTAACCGCTTGAGAGGCAAACTTGATGAGTAGCTTACCTGGGGAAAAGTCAAAGACCTTCCACCCTATAGTTAGGGGCGAGTGCGAAGAAAGATGAGCCTTTAAAGTATTTTTATTAAAATGATGAGATAACGTAGTTATGATAGTACAAGAAGAATAAAATGAAAGTTGCTCATAGTATTCCTCCGAAGGAGGAAGAATGGTGGGTTTGTGAGCAGATAAACCAACCATAGACATTCTACAGGAGGAAACAGTTCTACGACTATTAAATCAACAGAAAACCACAAAATGATTAGGACAACCACATTTAAAACATGTTCCTTTAAAAAAACATTTGTTTCAAATTTACTCCCGTAAACCACATTTAAAACAACTACCTGTCCTATCGTAATAAATATTCCACGACGACCCTAGTGTCTTCCTTTTCACCAACCTCCACTCAGAACTTAGTGGTGGGGAGGAGATATAGTAAGGGTGCCCACTGTGAGGAGGGACAGGGGAAGACTTACTCACGCCACCACTCGGAGGTTTACTCACACCACCACTCAGAGAAGACAACATCAAAAATCTAGAGCCAAATGCCTGAGTGAGATGAATGGGCGAATGAAAATCGTATTCCAAAGTAGGTCCAATGAAACCAATGTCAAAATATCTTTGAGTATCTGACAGAAGAGAAGGCGAAGGATGGAATAAAAGATTTGTTTCTAGCTGAAGATTGTTAAGTTTTAGGATTAGTTAAACAAGAAAATAATATGGAATGAAATGAAATGAAGAACAGAAAATAAGACAAATACCCAAATTTTCGTGGTTCACTCAAATAAGGGCTACGTCCACAGGACAGATAGGATCCACTATTCTTTAGAGGATTACAACACAGACCAAGAGTACAACTCTTGTACAACTCGTACTCACAGAACCTTACTGGAATACAACTCTGAGGATTACAACTCAGACACAGACCTCAGAGACAGAGAACAGGAATCACTGTCTTCTCTATTTTTGCTGTCCTAAAACACAGACCCTCCTCCTCCTTATATAGGATTGGAGGAGGAAGAAGAGGTGCAGATGCATCCACGCGCGGAGCAGACACGACGGGGAGAGAAGCGCTACTGGGAGCAGGCGCGACGGTAGGGAAGAGAGGCGCTGCTGGGAGCAGGCGCGACGGCAAGGGAGAAGCGTGCGCAGTTCCGGGGGAGTCGCGACGGCAGGGAAGAAGCGTGTGCGGTTCTGGGCAGGTGCGCGGTTCCTTCCGCGACCCATCGGAGCAGGAGTGACGCTGGGGAGAGGCGCGCGGTTCCGGGGGAGGCGCGCGGTTCCTTCCTCGACCCATCGGAACAGGAGCGACGCTGGGGAGAGGCACACGGATCCAGGGGAGGCGCGCGGTTCCTGGGCAGACACGTAGGCTTTCTTCCAACGAGCAGGAGATGCAGGTGAAGACCCGTGACTTAGAACAGGACATATAAACTGATTTTATTTATTTATCAGAGCATATTCAAGTCATTATCTACAAAGATCGCCTCGGGACTCGACACTAACTTGATTTTTGTCATCCCTAATTAATGCGCCGACCTGCAGCTCATAAGTTGAAACGATGGAGCCGACAAACAGGATTTGGGTAGACCTTTCCTTGATACTGGCTACACAAACATTAACACCATGAATATTTGATGGGCCCACATCGGCATTTAATGTTGAAACGTCTGGAGGCGAAGAGACGGGGGAAAATAAAACGTCACCATTAAATGCATCGTATGAATCTTCTGACCTCGATTCAGGTCCCAGCCACAAGGATCGGTCTGCTAGGAATTCCGATTTAGAGCTCAGGCCAACCGACATCTCCATCGACGATCCAGCCTTCCACTGCCAAGCTGCTGGCGTTCATAACGAAGAACCTTCGAGCAGTTGGCAACCATCCTGTTTAGTGAATCCCATTTCGAGGGAAGGTAGGACGAATAATGTCAAGCTTTGCAAGAGTAAAAATGTTTCTCTGTTCCAATCGACCCTTGACAAGCATCGGGATAGTCGTCCGACGAATCGTCGGGGACCAGCAACCAGAGTTCTTAATTGAGGAAGGAAATAAAATGGTACCAGAAGACAAACCATCAATACGATCATCAGAATTAGAAAAAGGTTCCAGACTAGAACAACTAGGTGATTCTGCTACCCTCAAGGGAAATTTTACTAGATTATTACTACTAATAGGCCAAGAGGGTTCGAAGACCCAAACCTCCAAACCAGAAGAATCCACAGACCCAAACCTTGAGGAAGGAGTTCGTAGAGGAGTTAACAATACATCCAGATATAATTGGGGAGAGAGAGACCTTCCCAAAAAAAGGTTATTCCACCGAGATTTAGGGCATTGATGGAGTCGACCTAGGTTGGCTTGACCAAACCATCGAAAGGAAGAAAACACTCTAGAAACAGAAGTAACTTCCGGAGATCCATACCTTGGCCCTATCTGAGAAGACAGAGATGAGGATCCCAAGCCAGCTGGAAAGGGGCGTCATTAACCTCACAAAGGGGTGATAACGACTCCTCTTCAAGAAGGCTCTTTTTAAAGGCTTTCTACTCAAAGCGAGTAGCTTTCCAGAGAAGAAAGTGAGTAGATCGAACACAGCGTCGGTGTTTCGCCATTTCAATTCAATTGTTGCTATAGTATCTCTCTTTTCTTTTCTCAATTCATTTTTCTAACAAGGCCTTTCTTTTATTGAGAGAAATAATAAAATGGGTCGTTAACGACACCATCTTGTCTCCAAGCAAACCTCCCCTAATGGTCCTTCCCCCGTGGGAGCAGGTGGAGGACAACTATAGTTACCTTGTTTATTTATATAATTTTTTTTTAAATAACAAAACTTACAAAAATATTGGGGTTGGTTGGTTGGTTCTCCTTTGTTGTTTGTGAGCCATGCTTCTTACTTGTATCAATCACAGTGCTATTGAAGCTAAAACGTGCTTCAACTTGTTCTGTATAACATTTCGGTTAAAGGGAAAAGATCAAATTACTTCATTAATGGAGAGGATTATATATATATAAACTATATAGACTTAAATGGATACTTATTTACCCATATATCAATTATTAGTCTATTTAACACATCTAACAATCTCCCTTAAGATGAGTATGTATATCTAAGATGTTCAGTTTGTTACATGGTGTTTCAAATACACTTTAGACCTTTTATGAAGATATTTGCAAGTTACTTAGAAGATGGTGTATATGGAGTAGAAATAGTTACCTTTAACATTGTGTTTTGAACATAGTGATAGTCTATTTCAATGTGTTTGATCTGCTCATAAAATGTAAGATTATTTGTAATAAATATAGCTGCTTGATTGTCATAATGCATTAGCATAGGTGTCGTTACTGTAAAACTTAGTTTTATCAATAATAACTTGAGTCAAATCATTTTACAAGTAGTTTGTATCATAGATTAGTATTTAGTTTCAATATTAGATCTGGACGTCACATTTTGCTTTTACTCTTCCATGTAACTAGATTTCCTCCAATATGGTACAATAACCAGAGGTTGATTTTCTGTTACCTTTGTTACCTACATAGTTAGAATCATAATAAGCTTCAACTTCAAGGTATATATGCTTCTGGTATGCAAGTCCTTTGCCTGGTGTTCCGTTGATGTATACTAGTATCGAAAGAGCTCTTCTTCAATGAACCAATTGTGGTTCATGCATGAACTGACTGAGAAGACCAATAAAATATGAAATGTCTGGGCAAGTGACTATCAAGTGGATTAACTTTCCAATACGTTTTCTGTACCATCCAACATCCTTAAATTATTCAGAAGAACAATCTCAAAAATTTGGGTTTAGATCAACTGGTGTGGTTTCTAATCTCCATCCCAAGAGTTCAGTCTCTTGGAGAATATCAAGAACATACTTCCTTTGTGATAGAGTCATCTTATCTTTACCATAAGTAAGCTCTATCTTGAAGAAAAATTTTGGTCTGTCCATATCTTTTGTAACAAAGTGTCTACGCAAATACTTCTTTGTCTCCATGATCCTTGTTGTATCACTTTCAGTTAAGAGGATGTTATCAACATATATCATAAGAATCATATTGCCACTAACTGCACACAGGTGAAAACTTACTTGTATAACATTAGTGCTAAACTTCTCAAACCAAGATCTTGGACTTCACTTGAGATCATAAATTACCCTCTTAAGATGATAGACTATATTCTCTCTTTGAGCAACATACCTTAGAGGTTACTTTTATAAGAACATGTTCCACCAAATCACTACAGTGGAAGGTATTTTTTACATCAAGTTAATACATCTCTCAGGATTGATTCATAGATATGAAGAAAAGCAGCCAAATGGAGTTCAAGTTGACCATAAGGGAGAAAGTCTCATCATAGTCAACACCAAAGGTCTGCTTAAATCCATGTACAACTAGGTGGGCTTAACTGAGTCGTTTAGTTGATATTTGATGGTGTAAATCTATCTATAGTCAACAAGACATCCATCAATTGAACGAGGAATCAAATCTCATGTATCACAAGATATAAGTGTCTGCATGTAACGCCCCGAACCCGGGCACGTTACCAAACACAATATCACAAGTCTAATTACACAAATTACAGAACAAAAGGACTGTAACTAAGGCTCACCTCTAAGATCTCGATGTGCGGCTAGAAACTCCAATTCCTGCACCAGAAACTGACTGCACGCGGTCTGCACCTGAAAACACACAGCACGCGTGAGTGACATCTAAGTCACCCAGTACGCGCCCCCAAAACACACAACTACAAGCAAGCACAA
>JAMKQA010051780.1:0-11090 GCA_024699735.1 Posidonia australis
TGTGGACTAGTTCCTAGTCCGGATTGTTATAAATTGTGCTAATGGTTCTTAAATGGTGTTTTGGGCTAGGAAACTAGATGAAATGTTTTGTTTCTCCTGTGTTGAGAATAACGGTTTATGAAGGAGCATGAGGTTTTGAAAGAAAAGAAAAGAAAGTTTGAAATGCCATTGTTTCCCATGTTTTCTAGTTGAACATGTGATTTTGGCAATGATTGTTGTTTAGCAATGGTTTTCAGTGGATTTTAGTGTTGTTTTTGGGACGCGTATTGGGTGACATTCCTGTCACTCACGCGTGTTTTTCCTTGTCCCCTTGTTTCAGGTACTCAAGTGTAGGAGCAGTCTAGCTTGGTGCATCTTTTTCGTGCCACGTTTGCCGCACACAGGTCTGAGTGATTAGCTTTAATTATTTTATTTCTGCTATTTAATTCTTTTAGCTGTACTTGGGTAGTTCTTGTACTGTTGTGTAGCATTAGGGTGCTACAGAGTGGTATCAGAGCCTAGGTTCACTAAGTGCACCAGCTTAGGGTGTCCGACATTGTGGCTTTAGTTAGACTGCTCGATCTATAGCACCTGATTTGTTTGTTGCTTGCTTGTTTATTGGGTTGTGGTGGCAGCAAGATGCCGCCTAGAGGTTAGGGCAGAGGCAGGACTCCCACAGCAAGTCCCGGCGAGGAGCAGGGCAGTGGTTGGGGAGGTCTCCGACAGGAGCTGAGCCATATGATGCAGGGTTTTGCCCAGTCTTTTGGCAAGAATAGTACTGATGGGACCAAAGCAGACCCCTGGCTTAAGCAGTTTCGTCGTTTGAGCCCGCCTACTTTTGATGGTAGGGGCAATCCAGAAGAGTGTGAGGCCTGACTGCTTGAGATGAAGGAGGTCTTGGAGGGCCTGGAGTGCTCAGCTGAGAAGTGGGTTCGTTTGGCTACCTTTCAGTGTAAGGGAGATGCGGACCAGTGGTAGAGAGCCACCCGTCGTATGAAATTCCCTAACGCTGACCTACTGATGATATCGTGGGAGGAGTTTCGAATGGCCTTCTACGAGAAGTACTTTCCATTGTACGAACGAGATCGACTGGACAGGGAATTTAGAAACCTGAAGCAGGGTGGCATGTCTGTAGCTGAATATGAGGGCGCCTTCACCAGGTTGGAGCAGTTCTCGTAGGTTTTTGACACTGAGCAGCGTAGAGCCAAGAGGTTCGTGGAAGAACTGACTCCAGCGCTCAGATCGAGGGTCTTGGGCTACGAGTACCCTACTTTGGCTAGAGCAGTGGAATTGGCAGTCCGTTATGAGGAGGATCGCAGATTGTTCCTGGAAGATCACCCCAAGAGTAAGGGGAAGGCGTTTGCTCCGCGATCCTTCGTTTCTGGGAGGTAGAGCTCAGGCAGTTTTGGGAGCTCTGGGAGGAAAAGGAAGGAGCGCGCCGAGTCTGTTGCTGGAGGAGGTGCTGGTTACAGTCAGGTTGGTTCAAGCAGTGGCCCAGAAAAGAAGAGAGCTTGCTATATCTGTGGGCACCCGGGCCATGTGGCAGTGTAATGTTACCATCGACAACGGAATCCTGAGAAGATGGTCTGCTACAATTATGGGAAGCCTGGGCACATTCACCGAAACTGTCCTGAATCGGCAAAGCTAGCTGGGGACACGCCTCGTCAGTTAACTAAAGGGCGAGTGTTCTCCATATCTGCTCCGGATGCTGGTCCATCGGGGGATGTTGTAGAGGGTAAGGATTAAAAATATGTTGTATTGTATCCTTTCCCTTTATGTACTGCTGTATCTGGTACTCTTCCCATGTGTTGTTGTTGTTGTTAATGGATATTTGGTGTTATCTAGGTTCTTTTCTTGTGGCTGACCGTTTGGCTAAAGTTTTGTTTGACTCGGGGAGTTTCTTTTCTTTTATCTCCGAATCTTTCGCTTCAGTGGTTAGTGACCGACCAGCTAGATTGACCTTCCATCTGGATGTGGTGACTCCTTTGGGGAGCACACCTTGGCATGGAAATATTTG
The DNA here is from genome assembly GCA_024699735.1 of Posidonia australis. Taxonomy (NCBI): domain Eukaryota; kingdom Viridiplantae; phylum Streptophyta; class Magnoliopsida; order Alismatales; family Posidoniaceae; genus Posidonia; species Posidonia australis. The sequence continues at coordinate 1,997 of JAMKQA010051780.1, forward strand.
CGGTCAGTCAGTATGAAGTTAGGGGACTGAGATTTTGGGGCCAGTCTGATTGTGATGGATATGCAGGGGTATGACATCATCTTGGGAATGGACTGGTTGGCACAGCATTCAGTTATCATTGACTGTGCCAAGAGGAGAGTCTTGGTCGAGTGTTTAGACCAAGGTTGGTGTGTGGTGCAAGGAACTAGGCCAGGAGAACAAAAGAAGATAATTTCTGCGATGAAAGCTTACCACTATTTATCTAAGAGATGTGTGGGATACCTGGTGGGTGTGTCAGTGTCTTCTTCTTCAGTTCTGAGGGTGCAGGATATACCTGTGGTTCAGGAGTATCTTGATGTGTTTCTTGAGGACTTGCCTGGGATGTCGCCACACCGGGTAGTTGAGTTCTAGATCGACCTGGTATCGGGATCCAGCTCCATCTCTAAGGCTCCTTACCGGATGGCGCCAGCGGAGTTGAGAGAACTTAAGGATCAACTTCAGGAGTTGCTGGACAGAGGATTTATCAGGCCAAATGTGTCACCTTAGGGTGCACCGGTGCTGTTTGTAAAGAAGAAGGATAGTTCGCTCCGCCTTTGTATTGATTATTGGATGCCCTCACCAAGGGATGTAGGACCCTACATGTGACTCATGCAAGCACTCAAGATCGCTCTCTTCTACTCACATTTGTGTAACACTTCGCTTTAGGACTAAGTTACTACAATTTCGGCCAGCTAGCCTCATCTTGTACCATTTGTGATTCATCCATCTATGTACTTGTGAGGTCATAGCAACTCATGATTCAACAACCTCATGAAATTGCTTAAGCTGAAGATACCAGCTCGTGGGCCTAATGTACCTCACCACTCTTTTTCTTTATAAGCCATGTGGGACTGAAGTTCAGAGTGTCATATGCTTTGTAATTTCTATCGTGTCCCTGGACAAGCATACAAAGCCTAACCCATTTCGCGACGAAGGTTGTGAAACTACTTTCCTATAAAAACCTGAATGTGATCCACAAAGGGTCAAAATGCTTAATCCATAAGTTCTTATGATGTCAGTTCACCTCTTTATACACCCATTTTAGATTTTCTGTATTGGACAAAACCATGTCCTGTGGTATTACAATTTCCCTTATTTATACTTAATCACTATGTGATGCTAGATTTTGTAGTGTTGTAAGACACTTGAGGTGGCTCATAAAGGCATCAGAGGTGGTCATACTTGCACTGGTGTACAAAAAAAGTGGTCTACATTTGCTTGAAGTATTTCCCTTGTAACTGTTTTATGTCTTTGAGCATGCAATGGGTTGAATGTTTCCGTGTGCAGTAACAGTGGATCCCCCTTTCTTTTGTGGAAGCCGGTGGCCCTCCCTTTTAATGTTTGGAATCTTTTGATGGAATCAGCCCCTTGTCTGCTTCAATGGTTGGGAATAGAAGCCAAGGAAGGGAAGGGCACTATCACCTAAGGCTTTGACTTGGGAAGGCCTTAGAAGCAAAGCCCCAATATGCTAATACTATATAAAGGAGAAAGGTGACTAATATACACTGGAAACAGGGACTACCTGTAAGTGCCTTCAGTGGAGGGCATCAACACCCTATTTAGTAATTCCAACCTCCTCCTTACCAGCGTGAACATCAGAACATGATACTGTCTTAGGGTTTTCTAGAAGTGGAAACAATGATGCAAAAATGTCAAACACGATTTTACAATCCAACTTTTGTCACTAAATACGTAAACAATCTCGGGTTTTGTGCTCTCACATAAGATGTGTATCCATGAGCTTTTGGGAGAAGTCCATCAACCCTGCTTCTTATAGGAGCTGTAAATTCTAGAATTGGAAAAATTATATCAAATTTTAAAGAACGGACCCTTAGTCATGATGGCACGTAGCTCCTACATCCTACTTGTTAACCTGCTTTGATGCCATTTTGTCATGGCCATAGAGAAGCATAGAAAACCTGAGGTGACAAAGACTGTGAATCTACTATGCTATAGCAATGTGAATGTGAGCCTCAAATGGTCAAAAGACAGTAGCAGTGTTCATGAACTCATATAGACTAATCTTAATTTCTCGTATTGGACTAAGGCCAGTTCTCAGGGGTATCACATTTTTGTGATTGGAAGTAGTGTTCAGGCAACTATCAACAGAATGTCCACAATGAACAATAATTTCGACCATATGGTGTTAGAGTTTTCAATCCTTGGGACTTGGAGCTAAAGATTGGCTCTGATATCAAATGGATTTAGCATGCTCTAGAAGATGAATAAGGAAGCCAAAATCAACTCAAATTCTTGGTAACAATCAATCAGCTGACCAATTATTAGGTTATACATGTCCTCGAGTAGAAACCTCCTAACTCTAATCTTGACATAAAGGAAAAAGAAGTGATATCCTAAATATGTCCTTGTATAGATAATGATCCTAATCTTAGATTACCAAACATCATTTTCCAGACCGAAGAGTTTTTGCATCAACTGTTTTCCCATTTACTCTTCCATCCTTCTAGCCCAATTGTTTAAATAAAACTAGGGTTAGAGTTAGCACTGTTTGTCTTGCCACTGAATTGATGTGTAGCAGCTAGATTGTTTGAAACCTTGTACTGTCAGTACACTCTCTGCTTCTACCAATCCTTAAATATATATTACCCTGATTCTCTTTAGTGGATGTCTGGTGAATGTGGTTGAGGTTTCAGAGGCTAGTTCAAACCCTGAAAAACAGGGGAACACACAAACTAAAGAATGTTGCAAGATTTTGGGTGGTCTACTTAAATTTCATCAGCAACCAATTGGAAAATGGAAAATTTCTGTAAACTGTAATGAAAAAATCTAGATATTGTCATTTTTGTGATTCCCACTGTAGTACCAAGTACCAACAAGGTTGGTCTCAGCAATACCAGATTGGATAATACCCTTTCACCAAGTTTCTACATTTTGTATTTGGCATGGCTTGATACTTGTGAACGCTGAGGTTGTCAAAATCCTAGAATTGAAGTAAATAGCTTCATCACTGCCATGCATTAATAGGTTAGTATGGAATAGTTGTTTTGGTAGAGTGATCAAGAAGATGCTGCTTCTTTAGGTGACAGTTCTTGTGAACTCCACAATATTTATAAGAAGGTATTTGTCCACAATGATGTCCAAAAGTGACAAGCAGTGATGGCAGCAGTGATGAATGACTTCGAAAATGATTCCTTCCGCTATGATATTCAGAACTTAAGACCAAGAGGGAACAATTTCAGAGGTGTTCTGGTTTGGGCCTGATGCATTGATCCTCTAGTGATCAAGTCAGAAGAGAATCTGGAGAAGGAAGGGCAACATGAGAGTGTGGAAAAAGTGCCTTTTGCTATAAAGTTGCTATTCTTGTATTGTGTTGCTATGCTGATGATATTCCATCCTGGGATCATTCCTTGAATCTAGGATACTTCAAGATTTTTGGTAGTTTCTACCATCTAACTTAGATCTGGAGTGCCCATATGAACCAGAGATGAGTGCACTTTGGTAGTCCAGGCACCACCTTTAGCAGTCTGAATTGGTGACTTGTATTCTATTGGGTCTCACATCACATATTCTATTTGTAGACGATTTCTATAAGCATATTCACATTGTGATCCATGGCTCAAATATGAAATGAAATTTTGTAGTTCTGTGATGCAACGATGATGTTGAAAATTTAATGTTTCTTTACTGATTATGTGGAGTGCATGATTTATAATAAGCTAATGGAAGGCAATCATCTTTCTATTGTTTAATATGTGATCACATTAAAGTTGCTTTTGTAAAAAAACTACCAAGTTTGATTCTTAAGAGATTATTTTTGGCTATTAGACTTGTTCACACTAAAGAAATAATCTCTTCGATATGAACAAATTGTTTGGCAGCTTTACTGAGTTGTAGTTCATTCTAGGGCACCAACCACATTACTGGCAATAGAGCTTTACATATACTGGCATAGATATCCAGAATTTTCTGATATTTTTTGATTGTGCGATTGTTCCTCAATGCATTAATATCTATCTATACAAATTCTAACAGGTACTTCCTTACTCAGCCCTACTTTTTGCTTTCCTGCAGGATTTGTTTACGCATAAAGATGAGCACAGATGGCTGAATCAAAATGTATCATGGAATCTAGGCCATGCAACAGAAGAGCAATCTGAACAGAATTTATCTAGAACTCAAATTGGAGAATTCCAGGCATCAAGCTCAAATTGTTTTCCATATGACTCCAACGATATGAGAAAAATAAAAAAAGCTAGATGCATGATTGATAAAGCATCTGTCTACTCTAGTGGTTGTTGGGAAGCAAAAGCTACCATGCACCATTCATATGCAAACCCTGAATATGAGGAAAAAGACTTTTACACAGGAAAAATGCCTGAACGGTTGGGTCAAGACAATAGGAATGGCCGTCACTGCCCGTCAAAACCACCATACTTCTTCTTTGGTAATGTCATTGACATTTCTCCAGAAGCATGGCTAAAGTTGTCTCGTTTCCTGTTTGAAACTGAACCAGAGCATGTGAATTCACAGTATTTTTCTGCCTTCATCGGAAAAGAAGGGTATATTCATAATCTTCCTACTGAGAACAGGTGTCACATCCTTCCTCGACCATCTATGACTATTGAAGATGCTTTGCCACATACAAAAAAATGGTGGCCATCATGGGATACAAGGAAACAGTTAAGCTGCCTCACATCTGAAATCACAGGTGTTGCTTGCCTTTGTGAATGTCTGGGGAGGATGATGACGAATTGTCAAGGAATACTCTCCAAGGAACAACAAATGGATATTCTTCACCAGTGCAAGACAAGGAACCTACTATGGGTAGGCAAAAACAAATTGAGACCAATTGAGCCAGATCAGATAGAGTACATATTAGGATATCCATCGCAGCATACTGGGGTACCGGCATTAGGTGATACGGATAAAAGGATAGCACTTAAACATGCCTTCCAAATAGATACACTCGGATATCATCTTTCTTCCTTAAAGTGGTTATATCCTGATGGAATCAGGGTTATATCTATTTTTAGTGGAATAGGGGGTATTGAAATTGCCCTGTCTAGGCTTGGTATTCATCTTCGGTGTGTGATTTCTGTTGACGCATCCGAGGTTAACCGCAAAATACTTAGAAGATGGTGGCAGACAAGTGGACAAACTGGAGAACTGAGGCAGATAGAAGGCACTCAGAGGCTGTCTGGTGATAAGATTGGAAGTATAATAGAGGAGTTTGGTGGAATTGATCTTGTTACTGCAGGAAACCCATCTACATTTGGAAGTCCTGGTGGGGATTCTGTTGGAGTTGATTTTCCTATGTTCTTTGAATTTGTTCGCATCTTGCAACGTGTGAAGGGTGTCATGGGAAGAAACTAAGGATGCCTACCATTAGGAAAAAAGAAGTGAAAGCTTTTAACTTCAAGGGCCTGATATTGTAAAGCACTTTCTGCAGCCTAGGTTGTCTGCAGGATCACCTTTGTAACCTGGGGAATCACATTTGCTATCTTTCTTTGGATGTCTATTTAACATTTTGGAGGGAGATCTTCAAGAAACCTACAACTCCTTTATCTTTGCATTTTACTCTTTACATTCACAATTACATTTATACTCATTTTTTATTCAAGTACTTTTTTGTGTGGAAAAGTTTCTTAACTTTATCAAGTTAATATTGTTAACCTCCCAAATAGGAAAGAATACAAGATGGTTTAAGTGGTCGACATGTAGAAATGTAAGATGGAGAATTCAAGCATTTATAATCATTGTTTATAAGGGGCAATGTACAACAAACGAAGAACTTTGTCTTTGTATTTGGCCTTTTCCATTCCAAATTAAATTTATACTCGTTTTTTATTTATGTTCAAACACTTATAGTCATTGTTTTCATTTATAATATACATCAAAAAAAGAAAACCATAGATTTCAAGACAAAATATCCACTACGGTCTTGAAACACTTGGGCAAAAAAAAGGTAGATATAATATTGGTATATTATATTTGTCTATCGTTTCTAACAAATACAAAGATGAACATGAATATTGTTTAAACCTTAATATCGATAACAATATTTTGCAAAAATTGATATAAATATGTATCACATATGAGTATATCTACAACTTAACATGATAAGTAAATGGAGTTAACTATATAATAATGTATCAAATAAAATTTACTTGTGGCTATTTTATAATGTATGCTAAAAAAGTTGAAATTTATAGGAAAATATGAATTAATTAAAATTGGAAAAAAATAATTAAAAATTCCATTATGGTCAACCAAAAAGTTCCCTATGTTTAGTTGACCATTTCATTCATATTTTATAAATCATTTGAAAATGACTAGTTGAAAAGGAGACTTAATTGAATCTCCTAAATTAATATCCTAAGACAGATCTTTTCATTGCAGTTTGTTGTTTACCACTTGTGCCACGAAAAGTAGCCATTAGTTGGAGTAGCCTTATGTTGGTAAAATCTAAGGTTCCTTCTTATAGTTGCCTCTGGTTTGTTAGAGTAAAATATTAGCTTAGGCGACAATGCCTCATTGTCACAGTGGCTGGGAGAACTTTAAACTTGCCACAGGTCTCGGGTTCGAATCCTAGAACATTCACCTTCTATCTATCTCAATTGTTAACAAAAAAAAAAAAAAAAATAGCTTAGGCCAATCACATAAATTTGCTCGGCACATAGGTGGCTCAGGCTACCAATATTGAGTGAAAGATTTTTTTTTTCTTTTCTTGATGATGGAGGATTCAGTGACTTGCATGAAAACTAAGTTATGTTCCATACCATGCATATTGCTTTGAAGATGCTATCAAGGTTGTCGATATACATGCACTATTCTGGGTAGCAGTTTCTCATCCTTTTCCCACCAAATGTGCAACGCCTGATTCAAATAAATGAATCAAGATATTGTGAAAGATGAATCAAGATATTGTGAAAGATGATCCTAGAAAGAATTTGAACTTAAAGAACTGTAAAACAATTTGGAGGAAAACAAAAAAACACCAAAATTTTACTAGGAACAAGGAAATACTTACTCTGATTTAAAACCAACTTCAGACAAAATCAGACCCATGTAACAAATATTTGGTAGAGATGGATCAACACCATTGTTTGGCAAACATGGACATGGACATGGACATGAACAATTAACTTCTATTGTCACTGATTTAAAATTTCAAATTTCTTGTGTCACTGATGTTTGGTTCTGTGCTTGTATCTAACCAGGAGAATAATTTAGCTAGTATAATGCTATTTACTTGTGCAGCAGCAACATTGTTGTTAACAAGATTTACGTGTTACTCTCAAACAAATTTCTACTTAGAAACTTAGGAATCTAAACCGGTAAATCTTATTCATGGCTCTCCGACGACGCAAGCGACTCCCTAATAGCAACCGCTCTTAGAGCCACCACTCTCGCGACCTTCTCAGGCACGCCACTGCCTTCGATTGGGACGCCTTCAAGGCCCACCTTCTGGAGGACGACCTCCCTTCAGTCTCTCAGCTAGTAAGGGCTTGCCGTCGCTCGGTAATACCTAAACCCCCTTTGTCTTCGCTTCCTCCTTCGAAGATTCGTCGAGCGGGGAAGGCTCTCTCTTCCTCCTCGTCTTCGGGGCTAAGTAATGGCACCCAGGCTGCCCTTCCTTCAGGGAAGTCGCTAGGACTTTGTTCCTGATCTTCTAGGAGGAGCCAGTCTCCTGGAGAGCGATTGGCGTTCCCTACGCTCGGAACTAGCCTTCTGAATGTTATATACTTTGATAGCTCCTTTATTATCAACCCTCCCTGGCTTATCATAGATTTATTTGTGGACTGCTTTTTCTATTGCAAGGAGTTATCTCTCAACTAGCTGAATAATTTGGTTTATTGTTTTCTGTGTGTGGATCTGAAGTATGTTTACGCTAGAGATGCGATCTTTCATTTTTCTCTTTTCTATATTGAGGGTTCCTGTCCTTACCCTCCCGCCGTTGCTCTGGCAAGGGTTCCTTTGTTGGGGTTACCCTGTTGTGTTCCAGAGAACCTCGGATTCTCTGGATTTGGACCGTTCTCTCCTAGATCCTTCTTTGATCTATTCGATCCTCTGCTTCCTCTTGACGCTCTGGTTGGTAATCAGTCACCGGTAGGTCGTCGGAAAGGGGAAGGTCGTCCTTGCATGGGAGAGACAGTAAGGCTGTGGGCTTCTCGAAAACCTGACACAAGCATCTACACTCCTGCCTTGAGCTTTGTGTGGGGCTATTCTCGATACCAACCCCCGAAGATTACAGCAGATAATAATTATTCTCCGCTTAATAACCCTTCTGATAAATGTAATTATATTGCTAATCCCCATTCTTACTCTAATTTATCATCTATTACTGATTTGGTGGGGTCCCCAAATCAACCTTGCGTGGCTGCAGATGTCTTTGACATACGAGATTCGTATAGCCATCCTATCATGTAACGCTCCGAACCCGGGCACGTTACCAAAATACAGTATCACAAGCCTAATTACACAAATTACAGAACAAAAGGACTGTAACTAAGGCTCACCTCTAGGATCTCGATGCGCGGCTAGAAACTCCAATTCCTGCATCGGAAACTGGCTGCAGGCGGTCTGCACCTGAAAACACACAACACGCGTGAGTGACGTCTAAGTCACCCAGTACGCGCCCCCAAAACACACAACTACAAGCAAGCACAACAAAACCTAAAGAAAACCTGTTTCCTAACATTGCAAAACTTGATTTTCTTCCTAAAAAATCATTTTTTTTTATTAAACCAACACTTGGGACCTTAATCCCAAGCCAGGCTTTTTCAAAAGCTACAACCCTTTCCTTTCTCAAAACATGTGGAAATTCTTTCAAAAACCACTTTCAAAACCCTTTTAGAAATTCATTTTCTTTTCCAAAACCATTCCATTACCACACTGGGGATTTTTTTCCCCCAAAAATACACTTCCTAACCAGATCCAGCCTAAAACACAAACACTGGCTGGCAACTGGCTAAAACATCATTATTTCTCTTCAGGATTCTAGGACCATTTCCCAAGTCCAATCCTGACCACACACATTTACACACATTCCACTTACTTAATCATTTCCACTTTCATTACTGTTGTTACCTTGATCAGAGGTAACCTGGCACAC
>JAMKQA010051781.1:0-21514 GCA_024699735.1 Posidonia australis
TTCCATCTGTACAAGCCCATCTGGAAGGCTTGGGTACCTTTAAAAATCAAACTCTTTTCTTGGTTAGCAGTATCAAATAAGATTCTAACCAAAGATAACCTTATGAAAAAAGGATGGATTGGTCAAGACCGTTGCATCATGTGCAGGGCTCACTGTGAAATTGTTTCGCATTTATTTATACATTGCTCTTTTGCAGATGCTATATGGAAATTTTTTATTAATTGCCCTTTGTATCCAGCATTCTATCATGTTTCAGATTTTTATGGGTATAAGCCCCATTGTTTTTTTACATTATCAGAAACTGGTTGGAATATGCTCATTCCAGCAATTATGTGGTGTATTTGGAAAGAAAAAAATAGTAGAATTTTTTGTAACTCATCCGAATCAAGTAGGCAAATCATTTTTAAGATTATTACACTTTTGAATTCCTGGGCAGCAACTTTGGGTACAGGATTTGAAAGGGAGGCTCTACTTCACTCTGTCTCAGAAATGCAAAATTCTTGGAGCATGAATCACTCAAATCTAGGAGCTTCTACTCAATCTCCCATTGCCCCTCAAATCTCATCAGCCATCACTCCGACTGAGAGCATACCACCTGAGACAAATGTCATGGAAGATCATTCCGCATGACTTTCCTTCTACAGTTGGTTTTCTGTGGTTATTTTACTGAGATTGGTTTCTGTGGCTATCTTACTGTATCTTAATTAATTTTGAACTTTTATGGCCTACTATACATGCAGGTGGTTAACTGGATGTTAAATTCTCTGGATCTGCTGGATCCTAGGCTTCTGTAATATTTTGGACAATACTTACCTTCTTGGTAGTGGTTACATAGCCAAGAATCTTTATCAATAAAATTACCGATTCCAAAAAAGTACACGTTACCTAATCATGTATATAGATTATAACTTTCATTATTTTGAATAGTAGATGTTTATGATATGTTGTAGACTTACAATATTAACATGTGGAATAATGGAACTTGTGAAATATTGTTGAATGATTGGTTTCATGATTTATTGATTTGTCTTTGATTTTTCTATGTGTACAAAACATGTAAATGTTAAACATATACTAAACATGTAATCTTGTATTAAACGTGTAACCGTGTAATAAACGTGTACTCGTCTCAATCGGATCGTTATCGTGTCAAAACGACATGATTCACTTAAATGTGTAATTAACGGGTCATGTCGTGTATACACGCTAACAGATAATTCGTGTTTGGGTTTAGTATTAGGTATACGATAATTAAAAGGGTCATGTTTGGGTTTAACATATATGTATAGTATACACGTTTATACACGATATGATAGATACACGACACGATCCATTTGACAAGTCTACCCTCAACAACCAGTCATTCAACAGACTAAATAACTCATAATTATTCACAACAGTCGAGCAACTTGGTAGACCAAAATAAAGACCAAAATAAATTCAGTATCCCGAATTAATTCTTAATTGTGAACTCTTGAAAGCTTAGATTTCGATATACCAAATTAAATTTGGTATACCAAAATATACCTTGTAACCCAATACTTAATGTTTTCAATAAACTTAACCTTAAATTTTTAAACTTGCTATTTGCCTCAAGATGACTTAAGTTGACTTGAATCCTCAAGATGCATCGCAGACATCCAAGTTATTTGCTTTTGATCCTCTATTTTAGCACTTAGATTTTCTTATCATACAACATTATAAATGATTCTTACAAAACATATTAGTCTTAAAACATGTTGTTATTATCAAAATTAACGATAATAATATATATACAATCTACAATCATACCATATGTCAACTTTTACATGTTTAAACATGTCATATGTTAAGTTTTAAAAAAGACTTGCCATACTAAATGTCGATATTTCAAAAAAGTTAAAACATACACAGTTACTTTTTAAAGTAACGTAGATAAAAGAAATTACTAATTTCTTTTTGAATCAATAAAATTAGATATAAAATAATCTCACATTAAATTATTATTATTGATTTCATATAATCAAAGATATAAAGATCTTATGTAATATCAAATTCTTAATAATTTAATTTATTATGTTATATTTATAATTAAAATTTTTATTATTATAAGTCCATGAATATGATTAATAGCAAAAAGAAGAAGGTTTTATTCGAACATTTACAAATCATGTGGACGTTAAACATACATAACACTCGTAACATATCATCATTTGATTTGATATCAATGAAAAAGTCATTTGATTTGATATCAAGAAGATACCATACGTCATATCACGTGTCGTATTCTGAACATTCAAACCCCACAACATGCTCTCAACAAACATCCAAATCATATAACATACTCTCATGTTACTTTCAAGTGAAATTCTCAAGATACTCTTCCAAGTCAAACCGTTGTTTATTAAAGTGACAGACAGATACCGTAACCAGCTTTGGAAAGGAATTGACCGCCAAAAATAGGAAAAGACAGAGAAACATTCTGCGCAAAAACTAATTTTAAAAGAAGGATGCCATTGTTACATTCATACCATTAGAACAAATCGGAGACGGCAAGACGCTAGCAACATTTTCAGTAATTTCTCTTCCTCTTCATTTCAGTAGCAGAAAACGTTGTACGTTGTGTTTACAAACTGCTGGTGCAGCCATAGAGCAGGAAAGGAGGAAAATGAACAATAAAAAAGGTTTAAAAAAAGTGAAAAAAAAAAAGGGAATATCTTACGAGCTTTACATCAAATGGTCAAAATTTTTCCATGTTAGTATCCTATGTGTTACCTATGAAGCCATGATGCGGACTGGCTTGATGAGAGCAGAAAGATCATCTAACCATTTCTCAGGGACTTGGGTATCAAGTTCTATCGATGGATGAGAATTCACTGGATCATCCTTATAATCATCTTCACTGTCAGGATCAAGTCTGATGTACTCTGCAAAATGTCGTTCGGAGAAGAAGATGTCTTCACTCTTCTCCTTGGTGTTTACTCTTAGATCGAGTTGTGGGCACACCTCTGTAAAGCTGGAAACGAAGTAGCGGCTTTTTCTAGATATCTGTTTGGCATTCCTTTTCCTCTTTCTGGATTTGTTTCGTTGCTTTGGGTGATGAAGCTTGCAGGAAGATCCTTCTAGACACTTCCCGGTTGCCTCAAAATCTGGACAGACATAACTGTGCTTCTTCCGACACTGTATTAAGAGAAGGAAAAAAATATTCCATTCGGTTCTCTGATCAAATGCTGACGTGAGTGTATTGGTTTTACCGGCATGTATTAGACAGTTCACTCTATTCGATTGAAAGCATAATCTACAACTATAATGAAGTTTAAGATTTGCTTTCAATCAGGGGCGTGAAATCATACTATAGGCTTTCGATAAAATATTCAATTATACATCATAACTAAGAAATGGAAAATGCACAGACATTAAGAATAATAAAGGGAAAAGGGCAGAGGATAATTTTAACATGTTAACACTTGCCTGAAAAATGTTAATACTATCGAACGTCATTGAACCCTAATAAATCATCAAGGCATTATGATATGATTACAACTAGGTTTTGAAAGTAGCATGATAAAGCTTGTGCATTATGTTCATAATTTTGCATATTTACCATGGAAATGCCATAGTAAGTAAAAGGAAAAAATTCCAATCTAGTTTCTGTAGTGAAGAGAGGAAATGTGGAAATATTACTAGCATAACACCATCAGAAATTATACTTGCAATCTGTACAAAAATACAAGTGCATACCTCATCACCGTCAGGACAGTAACCCTTTAGGAACCCTTCACAAACCGAAGACTTAGGGTGTACATTTACATGCCTATAAGGACAGCCAGTGTTGGTGCAAAGCCCTGAAAATCAGCAACATGCCTTTAGTAGTATATGTTCCTAAAAAACCTTACAAAAAATAAGTTTTGCTGTAAGACTGACGTACCTTGCAAGAAATATGAACAATCTGGCATTCTTTCAGGAATAACCTGGAATAAACTAGTCCATCAAAAAAGGTACCCATGATATGAAAATTTGTAAATATAAATGTCTACTGGAGGGTATTCTTTACCTTATGAGTTAATCTGCAATTGGCACCAGAGCATATGCCTTTTAGAAACTTTGTACATATTGCTACCTTGCTAGGATCGTGAATATATGGACATTTGCCATTCTCTTTGTTGCATTTTCCGAATCTTGTAAAGAATTGACAATATTGTTGCTTTCTAGCGAGCCGTTTTCTAGCAGTGTGCAAACTCCATCGAATTTTTTCACTTGCCAAGATGCGAACAAGTTTCTTTGGATCTCGAACAAGCTTATTACCATTGCCTATCCGAATATACCTGCTCCAAATTGTTAAGACAAGAAGTACAACCATGTGTTAAACCCATGATTGAATTATATAAGGGTTTTCAACTTAAGAAAAACATACTCATCATGCCCAATTAACAGTCTCCTTGGAATGAAAGAATTCGGAGTGCTGTATCCTGACTGCTGATTTATAGGAGACGATGACGGCAAATCTGCAATGAATGCAATAAGTAAAGCCTGTTGAGTATTCACTGATCTCACATATACGATACTGTACGATGGTAACGGCCATACTTATCATGGCACCATCTACAGGCACCAAGGTGCCATGGCAATGATAAAAAAATAATTTTTACAGTTTTTCAGATTTTTTAAATATGTTTATAAAGATATTTAGAATTCATAATGCATTAATAAATTGATATATCAATTTTTAAAATTAAAAATAACAATCTAACTATAAATAAAATCTTAATTGTCCTCCTAATCAATAACAATTTCAACAAAAATAACAAATCAATAACAAATAACAATAACTAAGTCAATAACAATAACAATCTTAACAATAATAAGTCAAATAGTCTATAACAAATAACAACAATTAAGAAACACAATATAATAGTCATCAAGAGTCGATGTTTGATAATAAAAACTAAATAATCATCATTAGACTAATTTAGCCCAAGCATCTAGGTGCCTTAACCTTTAATGGCACCTTGGCACCATGGCACCATGGCAGCAATAGCAGTGGTAACGGCCAGAAAGTTGAATGAAATAAATTGTTACCACTATAACAAGTATTCTTTTTTGTTTGTTTTCCTATTCAATCTAGATCCTATTAATTCTTTTGTTCCTGCTCTTGGTTCTGAGAAGAGGATACTCCCTAAAAAAGGAAACTAAAACAATTGTGACGTCAAATCAACTATTTGGCAAGCTTATCTGTCTAATGCCCCGGTTTTCAATATATGTCCAGTGTATTCTGTATTCTCTTTCCACCCCTGCCTATCACAGTCTCATGTTATTCTGTTTCCAGACATGTCCTCATCCGATTCATGCTTAGATCATCACCTGTCATTTTTCTCCTTCTCTGCCTTTCATCCCCTGCATGCCTACATTACAATAATTCCGTGTTTCCATAGCCACACCCTGTCACACTTCTCCGGTGCCTTTCATCCCCTGCATACGTGCACTACAATAATTCTGTGTTTCCAGAGCCACACCCTGTCATTCTTCATCTTCCGTGGCTTTCATCCCCTGCATGCCTGCACTTCTACAATTCTATGTATTGCCATAGCCATCACCTCTCCTTTGCCTTTCATCCTTTGTATGCCTGCACTACTACAATTCTATGTATTTCTATATCGATCACCTGGCATTTTTCTCCTTCTCTGCCTTTCATTTGTAATATTCCAAACATGTTTTTAATCCTATAATTGCTTATAATTTCTGCCAAGTCCAAGCACAGAAGAGAAATAGATGGATACATCCACCTTCCTGTCAGTAAATCTTACAAGATTTTGGTGAAGGTGCAGAAGGAAAAAATGAAAAAGATAATTGTATCCTCCTTGGCTTGTCATTTAATTTTCTAATAAAATATGTGGCATCTTTACCCAACAATCAAACATGCATTACAAGGACAGTAACAGGTTGACTAACAAGAAAACACTGAAACAAAAACTTACCTGGAATCCTAACTAGAGTCCTCCTAGATGAATCCATTTTGTAACGAACAGTACCAACACGAAAAACACGTTCCCCTGGATAAGAAAAAGAAACCTGTAAATAAATCTCTTTTACTCATCCAACATCAAAAAAAAAAGGGAGGCCAAGAAAAACTACTGCAAATCAATCAAAGTTACCAAAGGTTGCATTAAAAAACAAGCCAGCACCAGTTTCCAAAAAAATAAGCAAAAGCAATTGTTTTCCCACTCCACTTGCTAGATCATCAGAAGCTTATAACTTACTAGAAAGACGATTGCCACCCTTTCCTCCAGTGCTATGACTACATGGCTCCTTTAGCTCTCTTTTCTTCCTCTCAACCTCAGCAACAGCTAGAGTAGCTTCCTACAAGAATAAAAGATACAACACTTTTTTTTGAAGAAATGAAAGGAGATTTCATTATATATGAAATTCCAAGAAGGATTAAGAAATATGTACAAATCCTGGAAAAACAAGGAAACAGAAAGAAAGAAAGAAAGAAAAAACCAAGCAATAAAATGTGAACCCCAATCTTCCTGCCTTAAGTGACAAAACAGAAACCCCCAATCGAAGGGAAACCTCCAACCAGTCTCAAAAAGAACGGAAATGAACCCCAGTTCACCACTGAATATCATTCTGTTCCTGAACAGCCAAATACTCCCGCAGCTCGCTTGGGGAATTAATTTGAGCAATCTTTTCCTGGACTAATCAGTATATCTCGTAGCCACACTCATGAAAAAATTCCACATCCCCTGTGGCCTTGTCTGTCTTCAAACCAAATATTCAGAGTAACCTATCGCCAATTCTTTTCCAAAAATGTGAAAGGAGTTTGCATGTAAAAAATAGATGGCTTATGTTTTTTTCCCCATCCTA
Source organism: Posidonia australis (assembly GCA_024699735.1). Taxonomy (NCBI): domain Eukaryota; kingdom Viridiplantae; phylum Streptophyta; class Magnoliopsida; order Alismatales; family Posidoniaceae; genus Posidonia; species Posidonia australis. The sequence continues at coordinate 6,844 of JAMKQA010051781.1, forward strand.
ACAGAACACACAGCTGGTAACCATGTCATTCCCCCATCGACTAATTTGCAACCTTGTCAGGATACACCCCCACACCAACTCCCAGATGAAATATCATACCTTGTGCAGGACCTTAACTTGCCGAATCCAAGAGTCATAAAGAAAAACAGGAGCCACCGCCAATTCTCTCTCTTCTTTCTTGCACAAAAAGAGGTAATCTGCCCTAACCGAGCAACCTGCTGACCTCCAAGTTAGACGACATTGACGTGGACCATCCAAAGTCTAGATCCACTCTCAGAAATGATATAAAATCCTTGACCTGCTCCTTTAGTTGACGAAGGAAGGTGCAAAACCAACTCCCCATCACCAGTTTGTTCCCTTCCTTCTTGCACAAAAACAGGCAGTCAGCACTAACCGAGTAACCTGCCAACCTCCAAGTTAGACGCCAGTCACGCCATTGACCTGGACCCTCCAAAAGTCTAGGTCCACTCTCCAGATCTTTCAGAAATGAAATAAAATCCTTGACCTCCTCCTTTAGTTGACAAGGGAAGATGCAAGACCAACTCCCCATTTCTTCCAGGAATAGTGTAACTCCAACGAAGCCAACCAATCAAGTGCCATAGCCCAGAGCTGAGGAAATCTGTCCACCTGTGTCTGATCTCCATGCCACACTTCGTTTCAAAAACAAACATCCCTTCTCACACCACGTTGTCACCCCATCTCACAAAAGGAAGCTGCAGCCTCCATAATCCCTTTCCAAACAAAAGCAGATCTTCTCACATCAACTCCAGATTAACAGATAGGCATGACCTGGCGCCACCAAGAACCCTGCTCCATTTTGAGTACTTTGACCCACCACTTGTATAGCAAAGAGAGATTAAAAAGCATTAATTAACAATTTCAAGGCCTCCTTTATTCTTAGTCCTGCACACCAACCCACAAGTTGGGGCCCACCTTCAAAAATGCCTTTCCACAGCCATTGCCACATAAGTTTCTACAGACCATATGATACTCATTTTGGAAGTAAAGATATAGGCATATAAAAAGTGCTCTTCAGAAGAATCAGGCGTCCACCTTTACTTATTGCCTTCCCCTGCCAACCTTTCAGTCTTCTTTCTACCTTATCAATCAAAAAAATCTACTTACTGAATCTAGGTTTCCTGTATGAAAGAGGCAACCCTAGATAAGTCATGGGGAGAGATTCAGTTTGACACCCTAAAATGTGTGATGCATCTACAACTTTCGTCACAAAAGTGTTAATTCCTATGGCCGTTCTCTAGAAGAAATTATTTTCAAACCCAAAATCATCTCAAAGCAACTGAGCCAAAAAAAAACTTCCATCTATGAAGCTCTAGAGTCTCCCTACTGAAAAAAGAGCAAAATGTCGTCCACATATTGTAGATGAGTAAGCTACATATCTCCTACCTCCCAACCCTTAATCCATCCATCCTGCCTTACCCTTTTACACGCGCAGGAGAGAACATTAACCACCAGATTAAATAGAAGGGAGAGAAGGGATCTACTTGCCTAAGTCCCTTGTCAAATAGGGAACTCAGAAAAAGTCCCATTGACGACACTCACCCTAGCCCGTCAAAATTGTGTCTTTGATCCATCCAATCCATCTCCAAGAAAAACAATAACACTCCAGAGATCTCCAAAGAAACCTCCAGTCAACATTATCAAAGGTCTTCTTAAAATCTAGTTTGCAAAGAAGCCCTGGCCCACTGCTTTGCTTACATCTTGAACACTCTAAGCTTCTATCTTTGAAAAAAGCACCCTGTTGCTCAGATAAGAGCCCATCAAACACCTGTTTCAACCCATTCGTAAGCATCTTGATCAAGATCTTCATTATTCCATTCATCAAAGACTGGTCAAAAGTCACCAATATCTTCTGCTCCCTCCACCTTAGGAATCAGAAACAAGTTAATCACATTGCCACCCTATCCATTTTTCCAAAAAAATTCATCATGCTCATAGTGTCCCCACTTCGTGACCTCCTAAAACTCGTGAAAGAAAATAATAGGGGACCCATCAGGTCTTGGCGTCTTGTATCCTTCCATCTCCAATATGGTTTCATGAAACTCGTCTAAGCTAAAAGAAACATGTAGCCCTGCCTCATGCTTTGGCAAAAGGCAGTGAAGAAGAGCTTCGGCCCACAGGTATCCAACAAGAATTCTTTGCAAATGCACCTCTGAAGCGATTGTCCCGACAAGCATGAGATGGATCATCTTCCTCTTCCTAGCTGAAGGCTCATTAGCGGCAAGGTGGTCAGCATGAGAGATTCGAGGTCGTGAGAGGAGAGAGACGAGGTGAGGGGTTGTGAGGGTTTACAGGACAAGAAGGGGGTCCCCACTCAAAATCTTGAATTTGCTTATGCCGTTCACCCTTCTCCGCTGGAAGAAATTATAGGACATAATATAGAGATCACATTACAACACTATAAGTGTAACAGCTGCACAATGATTAAAGAATTATGTGTAATTGTCAAGATAACACTTATTTTTAATGTCATTCACCATCCCATCCATCAAGCATGCAAACTAAATACTCCTGGAAGCAACTGCAACACTGTTGTGGAACGTTGGGCAGGTTGATATACCATCTGGGAAACTCCCATAGGTTATCACAGATTTTTCAAAGGTGTGAAGGTTACATCAAGTTGTGTCATGGGAAAGAAGCTCAGATATTTTTATTGTCTAAAAAAGATCAAGAATGTGTGATTCTACGAGTCACAGCAGTTCAAGGAGTACTAAGCAAATTTAAAAGCTACCAGCAACTAAAAGGGCTATGTGATCCTTAATGAGTTCAAATTCAGGTAGTGTATTTAGGTTCTGTTTGGGGTTTGGTGGCTATCAAAAGCTTCATTTCATCCTCAGTTTCAATGTCTCCTTTATCTTTTAGATAGCAGCAGGGAACCCTCTAATACTCTGGTTTTCCCGTTCAGTGTACTTGGCGACCATTCCAAATATATTCCCTAGATATTCAAAAAAAGAAAGATTACATAGTCATTCAAAACTAAATTAGATTAATATAACTAAATTGTGTAGGACTTGTATTTCATTCAACACAGTTTAGCATATTTTGGACCACTAATATTGTTCATGAATTCATACCTGTAGTAACCAAAAGACAAGCTGAAGCAAAGTTATTAGATACTAAAGGAAAGCCCAGCCCAAACCACACGCAAGTTTCCTTGCATATGGCTCATCCGTGATAACTTCTTCAGATTTGCTAGACGGTATTTCATTATTCTTCATGATATTAACCACATTTCTGGTCCCTGTTTACATTTCAGTGGGTTGGTCCGGTATGAGAAGTTAAGGGAGAGAGTACATTGCATTCTTTTTTTACTACATCTTACTAATTTTATTCAGGAATCCACACCATAGGGATAAAAATCAGACTTTATTGTTTTTTTTTCTCATCAAGCACTCAAGAAACTATCATCTGTTTTTCTTCCTAGGAGTCAACCAAACATTCTAAGCTTCACCCAAATCATACCATCATGCTAACATTGTAAGCAGGATCAAGCCAATAAATAATTGTTGAATTTAACAATTTACAAAAGGAAAATTTAAACTTGGGCTTCTTAGGATGTATTCATTCCTAAATCAGCTAACCTCATTGGCTTTCTTTGAGCGCCTCTCAATAGATTTTGACCACGTCAAATTAGATCCTCCAATACTTAGAACCCCAGACTTCCGCAATGAAAACCCGCCTTTTGAAACAGTATACAGAGTATTCCTCTTCCTGGAGAGCTGCAAGTTTTTACTGAATGCAGAGTAGCATACACAATTCATAAGCAGGCCTTGAAGATGGAAGGTGATTCACATAAATGAAATAACATGGAAACCATAGAAATATAGAACATCCAATCATCTATTAAACCTGATCAGTGCTATGGAGCGCTTTTTAGAAGTATTACTCATCGAAGACCTCCAATATATTGCTCTTTTCCATGGGAATATGCGTGGCAAGATGTTATTCATAGAACGAAGTTCTTTAACTTGTGACTTCATCCCATCTAGTCTCCAAACCAACGAAAGCTTCTTTCTTACGCCTGCAAAATATTTGGGAAGAAAATATAGAGTTTGACCAGGATAAAAGAAAAACACACAGCCTATCTTACCAAATGGAGGATCAAAATGAACAACACAGAATAAACAAGAATAACCATCATAATAAGATGTGACGGAGCATGTACAAGGTGTATGAGGCTTAAACTTCACCTTGTTGATGTGCAACCTAAGTGGAAACTGAGGCCGGAGCCCAAGGCAAAAAAGTTGCACCTTGCCTCACAGGCATAAGCCTCATGTCTAGAGACAAGCCTTTTAAAACCATATGGATGTGATTACATTTTCCATCATACTTAACGTTTTTTCACCCAATTACCATTACATGGTCTGGGGTCAGTAAACACAACCCTGTTGCATCCTTTGAATTGAAATCATGGTAAGCCACTGTCATTCTAAAAATAGTCATCTTAACCATATGCATGTGATTAGATTTTTCATTAATATAACGGTTTTTTCAGCACAATTAACATCAAATGGTATGAACACAACTCTGTTGCATCCTTTGAATTGAAATAGTAGTAAGCCACTTTCATTGTAGAAGCAGTCATCTTAACGAAAAGGAATGGTCCAAACCCAAAATGGAGTGTAACACGCAAAAACATTGCAGTTGAGAAAGTTATCCTTTAATAAGAATTCCCAAAATAATAGGAACATTCCATATCTGATCTCTCACAATTGAGAAACTGGTAAAGAATCATCCGTAGGTGCAAAAGTTCACTCTGTATTTGTTACAAGCTAACAGTAATTGAAATTTACAGCTTGGCTTTATTAGGATATCATAGGGCTTCAACATATATACTGCCTTCATCTTCAAAACTACAGATACCAAGCAATTGCCTTCTCTGACAAACCAAACTCTTTTATCATAAGTTGAAGCACAAGAATAAGAATCATAATTCTGCCAAAGAAAACCAATTATTTTCATTTTTAGCATTGAGCACCAATCAACTAAATCGTTGTATCCCCAGGAAACAACAGCTTACAATGCATCCTTTTGATCAAATAAAGAAAGTTGCTGAAAGGGGCAAACCAGCAGCTCCAGTCAAAAAAACCCCAAAATGCCATGCAAAACCTGTCAACCTTAGTACATTATAACATAGTCTTGGCCCAAGCCCATCACAAGTCAACTCCTATCCCATCTTGTAGATAGTTTATTGGCAAAACAGCACTGATGCCAATGGGCTCTAACTACACCAGAAAGATTGCTATGGTTTACCATGTCAAAGTTGGCCATCTTCCTCTTCATCTAGGGTCATTATTTTGTAAATCACAAAATCCAAACTTTCAGTGTCATTACATTGGAATGAAGTATGAAATGGACTAAAATGAAATCAAATTTTAAGAATAGAATGATATTCCTATGTTTGATATGAAAATATGGTTGAAATGATCATTCCCTTGGAAATGAAATTCTCACACTTCTTAAAAATTTAATTCCTTGTTGATATGTAAGGACTCTGATTCTCATTTCACCCTCTCAACTATTTGCAATTTTCAACTTGGTATTTTTTTTATTACAATTTATCCCTTCGACTATAGTAAATTACAACAAACCCCCTTTTTAGGTAAACAACATTAAATTTTTACATGATTTGATTATTTCATCCTCCGCAATTTACCATTCTAAGGTTAAATTACGGTTAAATTATAGTTTTAACCTCCTCAACTATTTGCATTTTTTAACTTGATTCTCTAATGTAGCATTTGTTAGACTGAAATGGAGATCAGAATGGACTGTAATGAAATTTTATTTTGATGTTTGGTACAAAAAAATGTTTGAAATAATCATAGGAATGAAATTCCTTTGAAAATCAAATTCCCATTGAGCATAGAAATTCCATTCCTTCCCATGAGACAAGGAATTTGATTTCCATTCCATTAAGAATAAAAAAAAGAAAAAACTGACAGTCCCCTCCTTCCTCCTTCGCCCCCCTCCCTTCTTCCTCCTCACGTTGGCAATCGATTAGATCATGTATTGGAGAACAACAAGTGGAGATGGGTGATAGCTGCATTGCCAGTAGCTGTGTTGTCATTGTCCTCCACCATCTCATAAGCTCCACCCACTGCTGCAACCCCCAAACCCACCCTTCCCACCACCACCACAGCCATGATCATAGGCGAGAAGAGCTTCATCTCCTCCTCCCCAACCTTCTCTGATGACGTCAGAAAGCTCCTCGTCTCCTTCCTCTGCCCCCTTCCTTTGCTCCCACCTTCCTCTACCCCCTCCTTCCTCACTATCAATGCCACCCACGCCTCCTCCTCTAACCCCTCCTTCCTCTTCTGCAACCTTCTCTAATGACACCAAGAAACTCCTTGTTTCCTTCCTCTGCCCCTCCCCCTCCTCTACTCCCTCCTTCCTTTACCCCCTCCTACCTTACCATCAACAACACCCACACCCCTCCTCCCCCCTCCTTCCTCCTCTGCCCCTTCCATTCCATCTCATTTCATTGCATACCAAACACAGGAATGAAATAAAATTATTCTACTCCATTCAAAATTCCATTTCAGAAATCATTCCATTCCTGTCTGTTTTCATTCCAACGTACCAAACACTACCAACCTTTTTTCATTACAACTTACCCCCATTGAATTTAACCCCTCAACCATTTAAGTTTACAACTTAATACCTTAAACTGTTTTTCATCACAACATATTTCCTTCAATTAAGGTAAATTATAATAACCTACCTTTTTGATAAATGTCATTAAATTTTTGTTTGTTTGACCATTTTACCCTTAATTATAAATAATCCTCTTCTCAGGCAACATTACTCCTACGAAACCTTTTCTTCTTCATCCACGACCCACCCAACACAAATCTCAATCGTCGACATCCTTTTCAAGCAGGTTGAGACCTTCGATTGAGATATACTTGATGATGATAAAGAACAAACTCAAGATATTATTGTAGTATTGACAAAGTTCAAGACCATTAGTTTATCAAGAAAATAGAGAACAAAAGGTTTGCAAAAGAAGGTAAAAGAAAGAAATTTTGGTAGTGAAATTGGATTTAAGATTTATGGCATAAAAAAAATAGTATAAGATGGAGAAGATGAAGATGAGAAAAAAAGACAAATTTATCAAAAAGAAATATTATAAAAGTCACATGACTCTTCAAACCTGACCTAAAGGTCTTATTAATTAATAAAGGTAGTTCAAAAAACAAGTTGTAACGAAAAAAATTTAAGATGTTAAGTTATAAAACTCAAATAATTAAGGAGAATAAATAGAAAAGGATGAGAAGAAGGATAAATCTGTTCCAAAAAAATATTTTAACCCTTAAATTCGACGAAAAGGGTCATCTTGTTTAACGGAAGTAGTTAAGGGAAGTAAATTGTAACAGAAAAAAATAAGGTACTAAACTGAAAAACATAAATAGTTGAAGAGAGTGAAATGTCATTTACCCAAAAAAACTCGATGCTTTCCCATCCTAAGCCTATCTTTCCATTTCCGCAACAACAACTCCACCCTTATATCTTTCTACAAACTTTTTATTCTACTTCTTTGAAGAAAAAAAATCTTTTAAAAAACTTTTTCAGGTTGACAAGATATTTTTGTAAATATATAGATTTTGAATTTTCATTCCAATTATGTTCTTATATACCAAATAGTGAAAAGGAATAGTCTACTAATTCCATTCTATATTTTGATTACATGCCAAACAAAGAAATAGATAATCCATTCTATTCCATTCCAAATTCCAAAAAGAGTTATTCTAGTCCTGTCTATTTTTATTTCAGTGTACCAAACACAATATTAGACTATTTTATTACTTAATGTTAGTTATTCAAAATACTAAAGTCACTACAATATCCGATATCGTTAACCAAATCAATGAAGACGAACCTTCAACAATCCTTACATTTTTTCACCAATTATCAAATATATTTAAAAAATGTAGTAGATTTAGCCACTACTATTCCCATCATTACTTCCACATGCTAAGTTCGGAGGAGATCTAGAAACCAAGTGTCGTTAGAAGATGCAAACCCATCCTCACAGAGTTTGGGAAAAAGTTGGGTAGACTACAACCCAACTTTTGCACGTCTATAATCTATTTGTCGTAACCCATCAATAAAAATGGAAATAAACCACTGTGTGCAACTGTGCATTTAGTATGGCGTTGTCAGAAAATTAAAATTTGTATCTCTTTAGAATGGTTTAATCTGTTGAGTTAAAAATATAAGATCTTTATATAGGGTGGAAGCTGAAGAAGAGAATCAAATCTACAAGTATTTATAAACAGAAAAAACAGTGAACCCAATCAATTCCTTATATTAAGACTTTCTACCATTACACGCCCCCAAGCTTTTAGAGACAGGACCATGAGCATTTAGTACTTTGACCAAGGATGGTTCATAAGGACAAGCATAGAGTCAGACCCATGGAGCTCTGTGTTTCCTCCTCTGACATGTCAATAACCCTCAAATATCAGAATATGAATCCTAAAACTAAGGACACGGCTTGCTTAGCTGCAGTGGACTCCAACTGAAAAGAATCATATGTGTTTCTTGTTTTCCCCAAAAGCAAAAGAGGTAGGATGATTCTAATTAAGCATTTGTAAGTTTTACCCAATTTTACATGATTGAAAAAGAATTTCAATCGAAAGGAAAGCAAAAATAAAAGAAACACATGAACAAAAATGAATCATGCATGCTTCTCTTAAACTGCTAAATAGGTTTCCTATACAATGTTAAAAGGCACATGACTTATGCCACAAATGATGCATATGAGCTTTTTTATATTAATTGATTTGCAGAATTGAGAGATACCAGATGTGTCAACCATTAGGCAGTGGAATGGCCAGGAGATCATCAGGACCTAACAATCACTAGAACTTAAAGAAAAGAGGATAATGTGCACAAGCAAGCATGCAATTTTCAGAAAGGAAAAAGAAGTATTAGAGATACGAACCTTTCTCAGCCTTTCTTTTAGGAATTCTAAACTTGTCCTCTGGTAATGATGTTTTAGAAGCCTTTTGGCTCTCTCTTTTTGAATTCTCAGTAAAGCCTACTTGCTTGAGATGCCTATTTGTCAAAAAGGAGTCACGAACTAGCTGGTTTTTCTTCCTCATGAAGTAAACATCAGATAACGAAGAAGAAGAGACTGCATGTGCTCTCTCATTTACAAGAGAAGATGAATTTTCAATCTCAATCCCAGTAGCAGCAACTAACTGATTGGATTTGTGTTTTACATATATCATTGGTTTCAAAGTACAAGTTTTGGATTTCTCGGTACTGGGGAAACTTGAATGCTCTGGACTGCCCAAGCCAAAATTCCTGTTTTTAGATGAAACAGCCTGAACTTCGAAACCAACTTCCCTAGAAGGGTTATCTAACCTTGGACAAACAGAACTAGGATTGGTGGTGCAGCTTGTTAGCTTGGAACTGAGAGCTAAAGGTGGTGTTTTGGGTCTCTCAATGTTAGGACTTATCCCCCCAAATTTAGAGCAAGTTGGTACATCAGAATTTTCAATTTTACTCTCAGAAGTGGTTGCATTACTTGTGTCATGTCTATCAGCCTGGCATGAGGCACCCAGATCAGAAGATTGTCGAAGTGGGGCAGTTGTACTAGATTTTCTTATGAGGCTATTTCCTTTACGAACATATGAACCTTGTGGCTTACCAAGTTTCTTGGGTAATTGTCTTTGCGAAGAACTTGAATTGGCAAGTTTCAGTTGTAACTGCTGTCCAGTTGGCTGTGAAGCACAAGAAGAATCTGTTCGGCGCCATATTCTGTGCCTTCCATTTTGGGTAGGAGTTACTCTTGCCAGTGGCCTTGCAGCAAAACTAGCCTGATGAGGGAGAAACTGAGGTAGTAAAGAGTTATGACGATCCTTCACAAAAGAGGATGCTTCTTTTGCTACAACTTTAACTTTAGAACTACCAGTGAAGTGTTTTTTAGCTTCCTGTAATAACAGTGGCATTTTCTTCTCATGAACCAAGTCATCAAAATGAGGTGTTTTATCTGTTTCCATCCCTAGTTGAGGTTCTGAAGCAGAACGCTTGATTGGACTTATTAAAGATCTTTGGTCAGAATCTTCTCTGTTGGTAAGTTTATTATCACAGCAAAAATCACTTGGCTGGTCTGTCTGTATGGGGCATACCTTTTCTGGAACATTCTTGTCCAGTTCTTGTGAATCTAGTTTGGGAATTCTTGCTGCCAAAGAATGAGTTGTCGTCTCATAGGTACCATCTGATACAGCTAAAACCAAGAATCCAGCTTTCTTAAACTTCGAACTATTAGACTGAACCATGCTATCCTCCAGCTGCGAATTTTGACAATCACCTTCACCTTCCATGACAACCGGAAGACTATCAAAAATAGAAGCCTGCGGTTCTGAAGACGAAAGTGTCGGCACTTGCTGAATCTTTCGGCCTTCTTCCTCTGTATGTATGCTGTGTACAGCACTATCTGTTTTAATGTTTCCCATAGCAAAGACTGTAGGAACTTCCAATTTGGTACATGCATTTAATGGAATTAATACCTCTTGTGCAATTTCTCTTTCCCCTCCACTGATGTCATTTACAGTTATTGATTTCTCTACCAAATTATTACCAACAGAATTCTCAGCATCTTCAACAGCCTTACTGCAATCAAATTCCATCACATTGGTCGTAGTACCAGCTTCACAAACGGGATTAACAAGCTCAACTCCATCAGCAAGTTGTTTGCCATCACCTAGTACTGGCAGAGAACCTCCAGAATGGAAATTGCTGTCCCTGACATTGTCCTGATGGAATAAGAGCCCTTCTTTCCTAGAATACTTTGATGATCTGCAGTTCCTATCGTCCCCAAGAATTGGGCAGACAAGATTTTCCTGGGTAGGTGCTTTTTCTGTGGTCTTTTCCAGTGAACTGGCATCCTTGTTGCTAACAACTCTTAAACTTGCTTTCCCTGAGAGTTCTGGGTTATTTATACCCTTGTGAGGACTTGATAACACCGGTGGACTCTTGAGTCCACTGCTAGGAACAAGGTGCATGAGTACATCACAAACTTCCTCCAACTGATTAGGATTCTTACATAAAACTGAAGATCTTTCAGAAGACAAAGAAATCTTATCAGAACTTATGAAGCTGAGACTATTGCAATTTTCTTTAGTTGGGTTCAAGCTTGGCAATGCCGATACAGCAGGACTGCAAACTTTCCACTTCTTCTTTCTTCTCTTCTTCTTACTAGGTAGTACTTGTGCTTCTTCTGAAAACGTGGAAGTGGGATCCTTTGGGAGAATATTCGGCCCTAATTTCTTGCAAGATACCTGTGCAGAACCAGGACTTTGTAGAACTCTCTTCCTCTTTCTTAATGCTCTTGTTGTACTACCAACATTCTTGTTATTATTTGTGGAAGGAGTAGGCAAAAACAAATTTTCTTCGACCATTTTATCACAGCAAGTTATACCAAATACTGGCACAGAAGTGCTTGGCAAGAAAGTTTGTTCGGGCACTCTTTTTAATGATGATTCTGCTGTAGTGGCCTTGTACTCAGGACTTACCAGAGTTGGTTTTGGGCTAACAAAGAGCCCTTCCAGCTCAGCAGCCACTTCACTGGTACCCTTTCCAGATGTTGCAGAACTCAGCGGAAACAATCTCTCTTGGGAAGCTGGCTCGTTGGAGCTTGTGTCTTTGGCAATTTCTCCATTACACTCTGTTGTACACCTGCCTTGCATCTCCTCTTGCACCTCTCTTGTGTGCACCTTTACTTTTCCAACGATTTCGGCAAAATTTAGTTGGCATACGCCAGGGCAAATCAAACTGTCCTTCGAGACTTCTTTCTTGAGATGATGCATTGGGGTAACTTCTGCTTGAGAATCTAGCATGCAAGTGCTTGTAGGAACTAGCATCATCTGTGGATTTGCTTCTTTGGTATACTTTGGAACAGAGGTTACCACAGGGGCATCCAATGTTTCCTTAGTCTCTTCCTTCTTTGGTGTTTCTAAACCACAAATCTTTCCATCAGATTTGGGCGTAAGCACTGTATGGGAGACCAAAGAATTATTATTTGTTTTCTCCTTCGAAAGTTCTGCTTCGGTAATTTTTCCATTATAATCCAGAGCAACAGCATCATCAGTAATGTCCTTGATCTTGCCATCTGACTGCGCTGTGATGATGCCAGGAGAAAGCAGTACCTCTTCAACTACCAAATCCTTGGTGGCATGCACTAGTGTACTATTTCCATCAGTACTTGGAGAAAACGGAACGACACTTTTTCTAGTTACTTCTTCTGTGAAGATTCCTTTGACAGTAGAATTTCCACCAGAAGACTTTATGACTCTTCGGTGAGGCAAAACCGTTGGTTTTTTTACTACCTTCAACTTGGAGGTGATAAGTGAAGATTTCTGACAGTCAGAAGAAGTCAAGGAATGAGCATTACAGGTATCCTTAGGCACTTCCACTTTGGGGAAAGCCACAGGAGTGGCCTTCTTGTCAGGCTTTGATGTTCTAATACTACGAGGAACAGAAGCTTCTTTCACTTTAGTCTTCTTCGAAACCTCTACTGTGTTATTCTGTTCATTAACTTCTGAAGTGTCAATGCTGATGCCAGATGCCAACGCATTCTTAGTAGACTTCAGTGTACCATTTCTAGAATCCGAGGTTCCAACAACCATGGTTTTCTTTGATCTGTTGAGTTGGATGACCCTTCCAACAGATTTCTTAGTCAACTGAGTTCTCACAGAAACAGGAATCTTCCTGGTAGTGCTTTTGCTAGAATTTGCTGTGGTGGAGGTGGCAGTAGCAGTAGCAGCAGCAGTAGCAGCAGCAGATGCCTTTCCACTGACATCTGATGGTACTGCAGATTCCTTTGGCATTTCTTTCTTTAGGTTTCTCCCCTTTCCATTCGTTCCATCAGTAATCTGCAAGTCTCCAGATGGTGGGGAAGGTAAGACCTCCTTAGCCACCAAAGCATTAGATTTGAATCCAACATCAAGTTCAACTGGATTGTTCTGTGTCCCTGAATCAGAGAGTGCAGAGGACGTGTGCTTCTGTTCCTCTAACCTATTCCAAACAGGCTGTGCATACTGGATTCTACTGAGAACTCTGGGTTTCTTGCCAACAACATCTTGGATATTCTCGCCCCCAAACAAAACCCTCTTTCCTTTCCCTACATATCGGTTTTCCCCCCGTAAGCCATGGTTGCTTTCCACATTGAATGCACCAGACAACGACAACCTGCTTTTCTCCAAATCCTTGGACTCATCGACCGGGTGGGACTCCATTCTTTGGTGTCTTCCAAACACGAAACCTGCCGCATCTCCTCTTGCTCTATCAGTCAAATGAGCATGCTGCAGAAGGCCATGACTGTGAGAGGATGCCTCAGAAGGCTCCCGTTCAAAAGGCATGTCACGGTGGCGAAGACCACCACGACCATTGCCACAGAACCCCGCCTTCCTCTGGCCCCTCCCATCATAACCTTCCTCCACCAAAAAGCCATCGCCGTCAGTAAGAATAACTTCCTCCTGCTCCCTCCTGTGCCTCTTCCTCCCAACAACGTTACCCCCACCCTCAACGACCACATGGCGAGGGAGAGACTCCATCTCCTCACCCCACCTCCCGGGAACGCCGCGGCGAACATCACTAGAAGGAGAAGAAGTAGAAGAAACCCTAAACCTAAAATTCCTGTCATCAACATGATCACCAACGACAACACGATCCCGCGGGTCCCCCATTAGGAGCATCCCGCCTCGCCGTGGTGCTGCCTCCGGGTGGCCATCAGGGAAGACGATGCGGTCGGAAACCCTAGGATTGGGCATGATCTGAGAAGGATCGACAAAAAACACTCTCTCCGCTTCTTCTGCTGCTTCTACCCTGGGGTTTCGGGAAGAATCAAAGAGCAATCTCTCGACGTGTCTCCGGTCCTCCATCTCCGCCGCCTCAAGGAGGAACTTGCGGCGGGCGTGGTCGGGGGGATGCTGGTGGTAAGAAGAAGAGGAAGGGGCAGTGGACGACATGTAGAGGTGGTGATCATGGTGGTGATGGTTCGGAATGGGGGGAGGAGGAGGAAGAGGAGGAAGAGGAGGAGAGGAGAAAGGGTGGTGGAGGATTGGGTGGGGAAAGGGAGAGGACCGGTGGTGGTTGTGGGAGGGGGTTTCGAGGAAGCGAGGGGGGATTGTTGGGGGAGGAGGAGCGTTGTTGTACCTGCGGGAAGTGGTGGTGGCGGAGTGGAAAGAAGGCGACGGCGGTTGGTGGTGGTGGTGACGGCGACGAGGATCCATCTGCTTTGCGTGTTTGGATTCGGCAGGCTTTAGGTGGACATGAGTGAGACCAGATGTGAAGAAGAAGAAGATGGGTAGATAAAAAAGGTTTCGAGGAGAATTGGGGATATAGCCAGCAGCACGATTCTCCCTGACGCCTTTGATTAATTTATCGAGCGTGGTTGTGATGGGTACATGCCTCGCAAGTAGGGGTGCAAACGGATCAGACATGGATGTTATTATTAGTATCCATTTTCGAAATACAGATATAGATATGGATATCATATGAATAGAAAATTTACATATACATATCCTTAAAAACGGATACGCATACGGAACGGATAAAAGGAGATCGGATACGGATAAAATCGGATATAAAAATGGATATGGCAATATACACATTACATAATTAATCAAACAATTAACAA
>JAMKQA010051782.1:0-16859 GCA_024699735.1 Posidonia australis
CAGACCGCGTGCAGCCATGTTCCGGTGCAGGAATTGGAGCTTCTAGCCGCGCATCGAGATCCTAGAGGTGAGCCTTAGTTACAGTCCTTTTGTTCTGTAATTTGTGTAATTAGGCTTGTGATACTGTGTTTTGGTAATGTGCCCGGGTTCGGGGGGTTACACTAGCCACATATTATTGAACTTTTGTCTTATTTCCTTGATTGTCCTTATTGTGATTAGTTTCTTCTTTATTCAAATTTTCAAAGTTGTTTTCAAAATTTTGTTCTTCATAGTTAATGTTAATGATTTTATTTTCATTTTCATCAATGTTTACTTATAATAATTCTTCAACTGTTAATGATCTTTTGTTATAAACCCTATATGCCTTGCTTCTTGAAGAGTACCCAAGAAATATTCCTTCATCAACCTTAAAGTCAAATTTATCTAACATGTCCTTGGTGTTTAAAATAAAACATTTGCAACTAAAAACCTTAAAATATGAAATTTTTGGAGTTATGCAAAACCAAAATTCAAATAGGGTTTTAGTTAAAATAGGTCTAAGCAAAACACAATTCAAAATATAACTTGTATTATTAACAGCTTCGATCCAAAAATGTTTTGGCAAATTATTTTCACAAAGCATGCTTCTAGTCATTTCTTGAATAGTTCTATTTTACCTTTCAACAACTCCATTTTGTTATGGAGCCTTTGGGAAGGAAAAATTATGATCATATACATTTAATTCATAAAAACTTTCAAACTCATCATTCTCAAACTCTCCACCCTGATCACTTATCATTTTAACAATTTTTGAACCCTTTTCATTTTATACCTTGTTACAAAATTTTTGAAATTCATGAAAAACATCATTTTTATTTACTAAGAATAAAATCCAAGTAAAGCGTGAAAAATCATCAATAATAACAAAAACATATCTTTTACCACCCAAACATAATGTTCTACTTGGACCAAATAAATCCATATGAATTAACACCAATGGTTTGGTAATAGAAACCAAGTCTTTGGATTTAAAAAAAGATTTAAATTCTTTTCCAAATTGACAAGCATCACATAAATTATTCTTTTGAAATTAATTTTTGTAAACCATTTATAAAATCATCTTTGGACAATTTTGATAGTTGAATCATACTTGCATGGCCTAGTCTCCTATGCCATAGCCAATGATCGTCATTTGAAGCTACAAGGCAAGAGTTTATAACTTTTGGCTATATTTTTATTTTATAAATATTATTTTTCCTAGCTCCAGAAAACATTAATTTACCATTATTTGAGTTTATTATGGGGCATTCTTTTTTATCAAAGATTACTTTATAACCTTTATTACACAATTGACTAATGCTAATTAAGTTATGCTTTAGTTCATCTACTAACAGAACATTCTTAATAGAAAGATTATCGGGGTTACCTACATTCCGTATTCTGATTATCCTTCCTTTTACATTGTCACCAAAAGTAACGGTCCCATTATCCCTTGAGCTTAAAGTGCAAAGAAGGCTATGATCTCCAGTCATGTGTCAGGAGTAGCCACTGTAAAGCATCCATTTAGAGTTCATGATCCCCCTACATCATGAGATACAAGCAAAGTCTTAGGAACCCATATTACATTAGACCATTTCTTGGTCTCACTTGTTCCATTTAGTTTTCTTTCAAACCACTTAGGATGCTCTTTACAATAAATACATATTTTCCATTAGTTGTTGCTCTTATAAAATCATTTTCATATGGCACATCATTAAATTTTGAGAATCCTAGTCCATGTCTGAGTAAGGTAGGTCTTTGAGTTGAGAGAAGTTTGTCCAAGTTTTCTTTTCCTTTTGTGAATTTTGTCACAGTGTTAAAAAAGTCATTACTCTTGATTTTTAATGAAGCTATGTTTTTTTTCTAAATTTCTTATCTTGTATTTCATATGATCTATACTCATTTTTAACTCAATGTTTTTGTTGTCCAACCCTTCTTTTTCAAAGGCCAATATTTTTCTTTCATTAATTAACCCCTCATTTTCTTTGGTTAACTTTTCAATGTTTTGATTCATATTTTTAGAATTTGATTTTATTGTCTTGTATTTGTCATATAGTTTATTAAAGACATCTAGAAGTTCTTCCATGTTAATATCTTCCATAATTGGAAATAAATATGACTCAACATCTTGTGTCATGAAGCACATACGAGTTTTTTCACCATAGATAAGGATTCTTCATCCGAGGAGGAGTCATTTTCATCCAAAGTGGCCTAAAGAGCCTTCTTCTTAGGTGGTTTATTATTTTTTTTTGAATATCTTCATTTTTACCAGAGGACAATCTCTTTTGAGGTGTCCTAGTTTATTGCATTTGAAACATAAGGGTGCCTCATCTTTTTCTTTGTTTTTGTCTTGATTTTTATTTCATAGGGATTCCTCTTTTCGTAAACTTTTTAAATTTTCTTGTCAAAAGTGCAATATCTTCATCTTCCTTATTTTCAGAATTTCCTGAGTCTGATGTAATTTTTAATGCTATGTTCTTTCTGCTAGGAGTTTCTTTTTCATTCTTTCTTTTAGTTGGACCTCATAAGAAGTCAAATTTCCTATTAAAATTTCTAAGGAGTAGTTTGAAAGGTCTTTTGTCTTTTCTATTACAGTGGCCTTTTTTTCCATTTTGGGGTGAGAGAGCGAAGAATTTTTCTAACAAGTTTACTTTAGGAATAATTCTTACCAAGTGATTGTAAAGCATTTGCGATATCACTGAACCTAGTAAACATTTCTTTTATAAATTCATCTTGTTTCATTTTAAATAATTCATATTTGTGTACTAACATATTGATTTTTGTTTCTTTTACTTGATTTATTCCTCCATGTGTAACTTCTAAGGCATGTCAAGCTTCATGTGAGTTATTACAATTAGGTATTCTATTGAATCATTCTTCATTTCCAATACAAAAATAAAATGTTTAACCCCTTAGCATTTAGTTGTGCCATCCTTTTCTCTCTTCATTCCATTCCTTGTATGATTTTGTGTTTTGAGAAAAACCATTTACAACGTCCCATAGCTCATAATTAATTGATTTTAAGTAAATTACCATTTTACATTTCCAATAATTATAGTTTAATCCATTAAAAAATGGTGATCTATTGATACTTTGTCCTTCAATTTTGTTGTTGTTAGAAGAAACCATATTATATCTAGAAGATTTTTAAATCTTGTATTTTAGAAAACCAAACTCTGATAGCAATTATTAGATCGAAAGTTTTCTCTAGAAGGGGTGAATAGAAGAGTATAAAAATTTAATTTTAAATTTTATATACTTTAAGTATTTTCTTCAATTTTGAGCTAAGCTACAATAATCAATGGTTGGATAACAAAGTAAATCAAGCATAGAAGGGACGAGAGATAATGAAGAGGACAAGCACAATTTTTATAGTGAATCGATCAAACCCCGACCTAGTCCACACCTTGAGATCCCCTTAAAATTTACTAAAAACTTAAAAACTTACTTGTTGGCTAAATCTGCCAATTCCTTGTACAATTCCCTCACCCCTTCTCAATACCCAAGAGGCAAGAACACTTGATCCTTGATGATGATGATAGTTGAAGCACTTGAGCACCCACTTTTTTCTTTCTTTTTGAAATTCAGGAATTTTTGCTATGGAATGAGAATTTTGCTTACATAACAAGTTAGCTAGAAGGAATAGAATGTATCTCTCAATGTATGTCTTCTCCAGGGCTTCTATGATCTCAATTTATAGAGAAAAAGGCTAAGAAATATGTCTCTAACGTTCCTTTTAATGTTCTACAACAGATAAATGAAATAGTAGACCAGAATATTTCGGTGCGCCATTTTCCCCTGTATGCCCAAACTTAAGGCCAATTCAATTACCGAAATAATTCAATATGTCGACCAAAACTTCGTAACTTGGAGTATCAATTCGACCTTTATACCCTAGTTAATGTCTACAATTTTCGATATACCGAAGAATTTCAATGTGTCGAAAATAGTCCCAACTTACATCTCTTTTAATATACATACATAATTGCAACTTTTACATCACATTTCTAATCTACTACAAATTAATTATATTTCAAGTCTTCATGATAATCTTCTTTTGTCTTCATGATTCTTTCTTCATGGGGTCCCTTTCGTCATGTGTCTTTTCCAAATAGAGTTTAGACAAGAAATCTCAAGAAACCATATTAAATAATAATGCAAACTATCTTTTATTATTATTATTAAAATAAAATATTTAAATATATATTTCCAACACCTCTCTCTCTTCTCTCTCTATTCCACTCTCTCACACTCTCTTGTCACTTGCAGGCAAAGAGGAGGAGAAGGAGAAGAGAAGCGGAAGAAGGAGACAGAAGAGGAAGAAGAGGGCTGGCAAAGAAAAGGGAGGTGTGGCATTTAGAGGAAGGAGAAGTCGTGCCTGAGAAGCCATGGCCCGTCTCCTTCTTATAAGCGCAAGCTAATGGTTGTTGTACATGTGCACAACAACGAATCAAAATTCGCATGCACCACCTACATGTCCCACCACTCAATTGAAATTCTTACACCAACTTGACAAAACATGAGGTAACAAGCTCTCCACACCAACATGCTCAAGCATAGGAGCACAGTACAGTGCCACACAAGAAAACAAGCCATAAAACAAGTCAAACACTGAGGCTAAAGCACAAATCACTGAATCAACTAAAATGAACTCACGTTAGTAACACCCGTCCATAAACAAATGTTATTAATTGTAGTTATTTACAAATATAATGAATTTTAAGGTGTCACATGTTGTCTTTATCGAGGTTTTTTTTGGAAGGAGTGAATGCTATAGACTTTCTTCATACTAAGGATGATACAACTAATCTACTTACCAAGGGTCTTAAAACAACTCAAGCTCAAAAAGTCAAGTTGGGATGGAACAAAACCACATCAGTAGTTCACTATAATAACTATCCGACCAATTTGAGTGGAGATTTCTAAAAGTAGGTTCAATGTAATAATATAACAAGTTGAGTAATTGAACGAGCACCTCATGTTTGTGATGCTTGAGTATTTATGCCAATCCCCTGAGAAAGTTGGATAGGTGCTTAAGCTGCAAGGACAAAAAGAGGAAAGACTCAAAATGAACTCAAGCCTTTAGAAGAAATGTTGCAATGCATCTTTGGAGAAGCCACCATTGTGAATATGACTGTGTAACAATAGTAAAGGAATTGGTTAATCCATATATATTCATGAAATAGGATATGAGTTCATGGTCTTATTGTGTTGTCACTGAAGATCACAACTATGACCCCAATCGTGTTGTTTCTAATAAATATTTTCATATCAAAGGTTCAAGTTCGATATGCTTTGTTTCTATAAGAGTAAAGTTGGCTTCTCAGGTAAAGGTTCAAATAAGAAAGTGCCTCTAGTGAAAATATGATAGGGTGAGTTTTTGTTGTGTTGTTTCCTTTTTCTCTCTTTTTCCTGTCGAAATATTGAATTTGTGAGGAATCATAATTGATTAAATTGACTATACATATTCTCTTATTATATGAATTAGTGCACCAAAAAAGTGACTTGTGGGCATGTACTCTTGCTAGGTTCATTTGACGTTTAGGGAAACGAAAATTCAAGTTTTACCAACCCCTTGGAGGAAACGTTGGATGAAGCTGAATAAACCTTAGGAAACCATTTGAAGGAATTTTTAGGGCATTTGCAAAACCTTTTCAATTTCTTTAGCCTCACATTTCATTAGAGTAGAAGGGATGAAGCGTTTATGTACATTGGTGTCATTTGTTCAATCAAGGGAACAAGAGACTGGTTCAGACTTGGAGCGTAAACCTTTTTGCTGAAAATGGATCTTAGTGCATCTTTAGATTGATTTGAATTTCGAATCATGTTCAATTGGAAACAACAAAATGTGGCCTTCGTAACCGCCATCGTGTCCCTGGAACATCCCTGAAACGTCTCTCCACATTTGTAAAAGTGGTTTTTGTGAGAACAGAAGAATAATACACTTAAGCTTTTGTTCTCCATCTCTGTGATCACTCTTTTTGGGCTTCTTTGAGCCTACGCAAGGGAAGGTGTGCTTTATCTTTAAGAACTTTGTCATCAATCCTTTCGCACCAGTTAGTAGGAGTGGTGTCTTCTTTAAGGAGAGTTCTCATGAGCGACTCAACCGCCAAGTATTCTAACCTTCTTGTTGTTTGTTTTGTTCCACTTCCTTCATGATGTTGTTATTAAGTGGAATTCCAGATCATGACTTGATACATGATTATTGATATGATTATCTCTTCTTTTTTTTGTTCGTGCTATTGGTTATCTGTGCATCTTGTTGGCATCGTTCAAGGGGTCGGAGAAACATAATTTTCATTTCTGCCGAAAACCAGACGAAAGCTAAAACAAAAAGGCCCACAAATCACTTTAGCCAACTCATACACTAGAAAATATGTATAAATCCAACTTAATTAACTAACAAATTAGCATGCCGTATGCAAAACGAAGTTACATGATATATGTCCAAGAAAAGCTTATTCAGCACCATACAGAAAAACAAAAATTTCAGTTTTGTGGTCCTTGTCATGCATCCACGTGTGAATAATGGTTACCGACCAAGGTGGCGTAAAATTAAAATTTCTTGATGATTAGGATAATTAAATTGAGTTGGCTAAATCATGGCAGCATGGTGACATAAATAATTGGATAATACTGCAGTGCTGGCTTTTGCAGGTGTGTAATGTGTAATGTGGGTCAAGTGCTTAGGTTGATGCGTTGTTGTTGTATAGAAAAATACCACGTACATCAACAGTGATGACGATTACTTCATCATATTTCCAAAATGTTGTTTAGAATGCTTATGAGTTTAACACTAAACTATTATTGTGCATCATTTGTTTAACTTCTACAAAAAATAAGACGTTATGCTTTCCAAGAAGTTAATGACATATGAGTGTGATCATGCCACCGTTAAATAATAATTCCTATATAAAGCTTCATGTTGTCTTGGGTAAACCCTTGTGATGACATGTGAATGAATCAATACAAAATATTAATAGAAGATATTTGTTTTTTTTTGTTAACGATTGAGATAGTAAGAGGTGAATTTTCATGCATATCTCAGGATTTAAATCTGAAATCTGTAACGAGTTTAGAATTCTCTCCGTCAGTGTGATAATGAGATATTGACAAATAGAAGATATTTGTGGTTGTGTTCGCCAACTAGTCGCATCTTTGCTCTATATTATGTGATACTCGTGGTTGTAAATTTAAGATTTATACAAGAAAGAGCTGGCATGCACATGACTTGCAGTGGCAACCGGACAAAGTGCCCAAAACTAGCATGAGTTATTTTACTTTTCCATCAAAACCAATAGAGCTACTGATTTGACTATTCTGAATTGACAAAGAATCTTAACAATTTGTTCTGACTATTCTCGAAACTTAGAACAAATTATCCCAATTAAGCGTTTCATGCATGTTAAACTAATGACTCGTGTGGCCTCTACTAAATTATTCGAAATAAACAAAACCAAGAGCTGTAAGTGAAACTATGAAATGCGGAATGCCTCATACGAAGCTTTGATCTTGGAAGGAGAGAGATTGGCCACTGGGCTACCCTGACCACAATCCCAAGGGCGAAAAGAAAGAAATCAAGAAAGGAGAATTTTGGGAATTAAACCACTCATTAATTGCACATAAGGGATTATTCAAATTAAATGGCACAAAAATTGACATGAATCTTATATTTCACTATGCCTAGTCGTTCTCGACATAATTAAAATATAAACATATATATATATATATATATATATATATATATATAATGATAATGGGAACTTTCATGGATGTGGGTGATCGACAAATCGGATTCATGCCAACCTTCATGCACACAATAAGTATTTAATTGAATTATTGAAGCACAATGACAACAACAAACAGCACTACACACGCACCCACTTGGATCCGTATGACCATCAGCATCTTCCATGGCTTGGTGTACAGATCCAACAAACCTCTGACCTGACCTTGAAGAAGAAACAACCAATAGTTAAAGCTTTTTTATGTTGACGTAAACAACCACCATAGCTAAGTTAGATCTGAAACTTTTACTCATTCATGGGTTCCACTGGAACCCAAAAAAATAATATTTATTTAAGATCAGGTCTTGGCCCTGATGTGGTTAATTTAGTGTAGAAAAATTAGCAGTAACCCTGCCAATATTCTGCACGTTACTTCTCTGAGCTTATCGTGGTCCCATCTGATGGATTCACCTCAACTCACCACCATCATACTTTCAGACTGAGCAAGAGGCCACCATGACGTCCTTGGGAAGAGCCACATCAAGTCTCAAAAGCCTGGTTGGCTGCTCACCATGTAATGCTGCAAAGAAATCAAAACAGTGAGTTGTCAGAAGAACCACTGTCATCTCTGAGTGTCCTTCATTTTTTATGTCATTCATCATTATTATTATGTTTAATGTATATCCTCCTTGTAACAAGTGATATCACTTTGAAAAGGCACTCTGTTTCTCCATTATCGAAAAAAGAAAAAAAAAAAGGAGAAAAAAAGAAAGAAGATAATGATCTGACAGAGACACGGACACGGTAACATAACGTGAACGGATCATTCATGTAATTGTAATTGTGTGTGCATTATTTTCCTTGCCTGACAAACAGTGCAACATGACATGCAGTACCAACTCCATTACTCCAACCACCTTGTGTGTGTGGCAGGCAGGAATCAAGTGTGGATCCAAAATGAGACGTTTGCAGGAAAATCCAAGTCAATTAAGAGGTGGGGTTCCATGCACGCATCTCTTAGTTCCTGTTTAGATGTTAAATAACATCTGAAATAAAGTTAGAATGCAAATTTTTATTCTATTTATTTATATAAAAATGAAAATAAACTTAAAATGGTAATTACTAGAAGAAGTGTAATAAAATTATTCTGTCAAATAAGTTATTATGATATACATGTATGTTTATTTTTATATAAAAATAATACATATTCGATATGATGCATATATATTTCAAATTAGTTATATCTTTCAATAATCAAATTGATTATTAAAAGTTTATATGTTTTTTACCTATTACAATACTTATTTTGATATTTATTCTATTTTGTAATTAAATCAGAATTTCTCTCTATATATATTTATTTATTTAAAAAAAATAACTTCCAAATAAAATAATAATATATTAGAATACTAATATTATTTTCTATTTATTACTATTTTTTCTTATTATGCAAAAAGAGGCTTAGTCATACAATGGTAATGCTCAAAATGATTTATGATGCGCAGTCAAATTGACTTTGAGAAGATATTATTTCCAAGTGTCTTTGAGAAGATCTTATTTCCAAGTGGAATATATCTAGAATTTTGATCATCAATGTAATTAGATTTAAAAAAAACTGAAAGGAACATTTAAGCTGACCTTCCCTTTTCCTTTACTAGGAGCTATAAGAAAGTGATTACATCTTTTGCTTTTGATGTGTGAAAAGATGAGATTCCCTTGTGATGGAAAAGTTGGCGATTCTTTCAAAAGAGGAGAGGGTAATAATTTGCACCAATTGTGATTCTAGCATGACAACCCATCAATGTACATGGCCTTTCACGTCATCTAGTTCCTTCCAAAAACTTTATGGATGTTCGATGAGCTTGAGCTGAGGACTCTTTTGAGATATCTCTAACCAGTAGGGTAGAGAACTAAGTACCATCTACATCCTCAATTATACATATGAATACAATTTCAAATAATTTTAAAAGTTCTACCTTAGAAATCCATGTTATGTTAACCATATCTCATTATAACTCATAAAAAAAAATTGAATTTGTATACATTTCCAAATAACCTAATTTTTTGTGTATACTTACCTAATCTTAATTATGTAGATAAAGATTTATGAATTGTATTTTGATTTTGAAACATGTAAGACTTAGAACTTTTACTTTAAATTTGTTTAATTTGCCATTTACATGATATACCAACTAAAAATTTTGAAATGACTTGAATTTCTACCTTTAACTATTCTAAATAATGTATATAGAGATTCATGAAGTGGATTTTGAATTCGACATCCTTAACCTATATTTTTGGAATTGTTCTTAAAATACTTAAATAAATCAAGTATGTATCTGAAGTGTTGCTTGTATCTCATTTGACAAGGCCCTTACTTAAACTAAATTAGGCTCATGGAGTGTATGAACTCAATCTAATTTTTTATTGTAAAAAACATTATGCTTTTAATTTCATTGTTACAAAATAGTCATTTCAGTGTTATAGAAACTTTTTCCAATATTATAGCTAACCTTAAATAATCTTCAATCAAATTTATAGATGAGCAGATTAACATACAAGAAGTCTCTAAAGACATGAAACTTTATAAGTAACTATTTTAAATGATGTAGACCAAGATCTACAATTTGGATTTTGATTTTCAAGCTAAATCGAGCTTTAATTGATATGAACTCATTTTACCCTAAATGAGGTCAATGTGCACCTGATTTGCATATTATATTGATGCAGATTAGATGCACTCAAAGTTCATTTTACTTAAAACCAACTTAGTCTAAGTTATCAATGTGAAAACACTACTTTTTAAATTTCAGTGTGATGAAATAGTATATCTTAGTGTTAGAATTTTTTTCCAACATTATTACTAACCTTAAATAATCGTCTCTCAAATTCACAAATGTGTAGATTAGTATATCATATGTCTCTACTTGACCTAAAAATTTTTATATAGCTATTTCAAATTATGTTGATCAAAATCTATGCTTTGGGTTTTGATTTTCAAGTCGAGTAGAACTTAAATCAATATGGAGCCTATTTTATCTTATATGAGCTCATTGCTCACATAATACTGTAGACCCCTAGATATATTACCATGAAAGGAAAAACAATGATCAAAATCCTATTATCTCATTCTCTACAAGGAATTACCACAACATTTGACTATTGACTCATCCAAATATAAAGGATTCATAAATCAAATAATATTAATGAGTTATTGGTCATAGAATATTATTGTTGTCAGATTTGAGCTTAATGAAGTTAATTTGGATAATTTTGCTCCACTTTTGGCAAAGTAATTGGATCTACGAGCCTTGATCATACAACAAAAGGAATTGTAGTATGGTATGACTAATTAATGGAATTTTCTTTCTAGTGTACCTTTACTTTACATACCACAATAATTAGTAATGTTGAAATTGGTTTTCACTAGTTTATGGATGAAAAACAACATACTTTACTAAAAATACATGAATCTCAATTAACCTGATTACGTTACAAGATTGTTAGCAACGTCATTAAAGACCACATGTAAATATCTTTATCTAACTATTATTACGTTATTCAAAGTTCAAGAATATTATATATGCCAATATGACCATGGTAAATTATATATACAGGATTTCAAAAAAAAAAATATATATACACAGTGTTCACTATGAAATTCTTCTATAAAATACAAAATTTATACATGACATATGAAAATTAATTTGATGAAATCACATACATACACCTCATAAAATTTGATGAAATAATCTATGTCTTTTGTACATCATGAAATTCCTAAACTTCTGTCAAAACGTGCAACTCACAATTACAGATTGTTAAGACATTCACCTCTTAATATCTCAATAGTTAACAAAAAAACAATTGCAGATTGCTAGTAATAGTACAAAGAGAAGATATTTGTTTACAAAAGTAATGTTAACATAAACTAATATTATACAACTACGTTAAGAAAGTATTCTTGCTTAAATATTATTTTAATAGGAGTTCCTCCTAAAGCCTACCAAGGATCCATGTGGTGGCACCGTGGCAGTCTCTGCCTAATCCCCAGAAACAAAACGGTCAAATATCTCTGTCAAAATCAACAATATCGCGCTTGAGACCATTGAGATAATCACAACCAGTAGCAACGTTGTTGTCGTTTCTATTGTCTAACTTCAGTCACGTAACTTGCCGTAATCCACAAAAAAATCAATGAAATATTTAATGCTTACCGAAAATCACATCTGCGTTAATTTATCACGGCGTCGTATTCGCCACCACGGATCTGAATTCCTACAAGTTAAGCAATAGAACAAATATGGAACCAAGAAAAAGAAGAAAAAAAGAAAAAAAAAAAACGTATCGATTGCAAAAGACACGTTACTCTACACCTCTTACCCAAGTATCTGTGAAGAAGACAACGTGCAAGTTAAAATTCAGAAGCTGACATATATTATAATGTTGCCAAGGTTGAGTATGGGTTCGTTCAGGCATATTGTTCATGGTCATGCATTGATTCCTGTGGATTGTCACATATGCTTATGTCATTGTGCTACTATGATGCTATTGGTGTTTGTATTCACAGCGTGCATGCAACAGGTAGAAAGTCGACGAACATGATCGAACACAAACAGTACGAAGGACAAAGCTCATGGGCACTACTACTGTGGCGTGAGGGCCTTGATCATGCAGTAGATAGATGACAGAAACAGTGCAACAGCTTGTAATAGAACAAAGGTATCCTCATTATTTCCATCGTACTCCCACACGAACAAATTCATGTAAATGTCTAAATGATCAAGTCATCAAACCAATCATCAACAACTACATACGTTTTATTATCAGAAAAAGAAAACAACTACATGTTTTATTTATACACAGGTACATGCATGATTATTCCTATCCCATTGTGACCTAATTCAACGACAATAACAACAACAACAGCAACAGCAGTAGTAAACATTAAGCTCTATTAGGGTGTAAATCTAGACTAGTGAGATGGGTGAAGTTTATTATTATTATTATTATTATTGAAATCGTGAGATGGGTGAAATTGATAATTGATTTATCCGTACAAGTACAGAAAACACCCATCAGGCTACTATTGCTTTGTATGTACGTACATATACAGAAGACCAATTAAGCTGAAGCAGGTTTGGACAGGACTGGGTGGGAACGAAGGCTGTAGCAGCTAGCTAGAGTGCAACACCACCACAGCTACATGACGTTGAGGACCAGAGGGTTTTTTTTCTTCCTTTTGGACTCTGGAAAGATGAGCATAGTGCAGTCCTCTCCTCGATATGGGCGTCCCCGCCATTACTGCTGACGAGCTAGCTCCCACAAACAACACTTGTTTTCTCTCTCTCCTCCTCGTCCTCTCCTCCTCTTGTTTTCTGTGAGTTCTGACATCGGCCAGACTGCAGGAGGCAATTTGACGGTGTGCATTTAATCTAATCCAGTTAATTTTCAACGCTAAGACTTAAGACTAGATTAAGGTAAGAAAGAGAAAGTTGATGGGCGGGCAGAAGAAACAGAGAGCGGTCACCTCATCTCATCAAAGCGATTCACGTTACTCCCGTGGATTTAGGATACAGACGAGTCTATAGACTACCTTGTACGCGTAGTACCATCCACCTGTGGGACCCACGTCTATTTCATTCTTTTTTTAAAAAAATATTATGGAGAAATAAGTGATGACAAAAAAGAGAAAGGGGAAAAAACGCGCGGGATAAATCGCCAAATCGTCCGTGGAAAGTAATCAAGGACTTGCCCTAATCCGACGTAATCGTAGTAATCACGGAGTTTACTTGACTAATTAAATGACATCGTCGTCGACCTCAATAGTTGTTCACAATTTTGTCGTGTTCCGCGCTTCGTTTTGACCAACCGTTAGTTGCACTTGCACGGGTTCCCTCCTTATCTTTCCTGGTCCTCGCGCCCATTTATTACCTTCTTCTGGTCCTTTCTTTCGCCTTCCCAAAAAAAGAAAAAAGAAAAGAAATCCCACTCCCATTTCTTTCCTTCCATGGCACAAATCTCTTTATTATTGTTGTTATATTAATCATACGTACATTTCCCCCCTTCCCAGCTGCCTCCCGGGCCCCACCCGCTCTTACTGTGTCTGTAGTCTGTACCATATAAATGCAAACCGCACCACCATCGGCCCATGCCATTCTCACTTCCGTTTCCCATCCATTTCTCCCTCGTTCTCAATCCCTTTGGGAAAGAAGGAAAGAGAGAAAATCTATCCCTTCGTGAAAAAAGGAAAGAGAAAAACATGGCAGTCGAAGCACAACAGCTTCTCTCCGAACTACCCTTCGTCCCTGATCTCCGATTAGCCGGTGTGAATATCGACGACCAACACCAGCAACTGCGGACGCTTCTCGGTACGCAAAGTAATCTCTGTGAGTGAGAGAGATATTTTTCATCGTTGTCATCATCTACCTTTTCATGTTGCTGCTTTGGTTTCTTCATTATGGTTTTCTGATCCGGGAAATATTTGTTTGTTAATTACTTTCAGGGTATCCGCCGGTATTGAGCGGGACGGTGTTTAGCAACGGGCAGCAGAACAGCGAGCTCACCTGCAACGGTACGTCGGGGTCGAGGAAGCGTGGCAGGGACGAGTACTCCTCCGTCCAGCCTCTGCCGGCCCAGCAGCATTACACTACACTGCTCAAGCAGAACCTTCACACCAACCAGATCGCCACCACCAACACCGACCATTTCTACGGTGGTGGCGAGAGCCGTAGGGTCGAGAGCTCGGCGGTGACGACGTCGACGAGCGGAAGGTCGAGTTGTACTTCCACGGACGCGCCGGGGGGCGACCTCGTCTCCTGCCTCTACCAACAAAACTTGGAGTTCGACGCCCTCGTTCAGCTACAGAGCGACCGGCTGCGGTCGGGGCTGGAGGAGGCGACCAAGCGGAACTGCCGGGCGCTCCTGTCCTTGGCGGAGCGGCAGACCCAGAGGAAGCTGGCGGAGAAGGAATCCGAGCTGGAGCGGGCCAGGAGGAGGAACGTGGAGTTGGAGGAGAAGCTGAAGCAGGCGATTGCCGAGAACCAGGTCTGGTTCGGTGTGGCGAGGAATAACGAGGCGGTGGTCGCTAGCCTCCGGTCGAGCCTCGAGCAGGCTTTGCTGCTCCAGCAGAACGCCGCCAACAACTGCAGTGCCGGTGAAGGGTTCGGGGATAGCGGCGGGAACGATGAGGAGAGCTGCTGCTTCGACGATGAGCATAGGTCAAGGATGGGAAGAGGGGTGGAATCTCTGGCGGGCAAAGGATGCGGTGGGAAGGAAGGAGAAGAGGTGTGCGTTCTGCTGCTCCCATGCAGGCATCTGTGCCTCTGCAGGAGCTGCGAATCGAAGCTCGACACGTGTCCTATCTGCAACACCCCAAGAAAAGCCAGCATCCAAGTCTTCATGTCGTAGTAATTAGTATCAGTATGATCCTTTGTAGAGTTAGGATTTACGGTATGATCCAATTCTGCTATTAATTATTGTCTGTTTCTCGCCCGTTTGTAGATGAGGAGGTTACGTGAGGAAAACGATGCATTTGTTTGGCAATTAATCGGTAGATCTAGTTTCAAATAATTCATTCCATGTCACGTAATACTTAATCGACAAGAATGTAAACAGATATTTGATTAGTGAGCAGAGGAAAGGTGGTGTGCTGATCTTTTCTTATCTCTTTTTTTCCCCGAAGTCCTCTTTTCGTTTGTTCGTCGTTCGTAAGGTGTGTACGTTGGGGTTTGGTGTTTTGTGCCGTTGTGTTCTTTGTTTCATTTATACGCAAGTGGAAAGCTCGGACAGGAGCAGGTCGATCTGCAGAAGAGGGAACAAAGGAGAAAAGGACAGTGCTTATCATATCACGCACCCCATGTGTGGCACTTACTCCAGTAGTAGTTGCAACAGTAGTGGTTAAGTCTCTCCAGTCTCATGGTTTTTTTTTCTTCTTCCAACGCATAAAGAGGAGGGGAGGGGAATGCGTGCGAAAGAAAAGAGGTAAAGGAGGAAAGCGAGGTCCGTGCCGGTTGGGTTCTGTTTCGCAAAGGCGATGGGGACGTCGCACAGCTCGGCAGTCGATACCAACTTGCCACTTTCCCAACGCCTTGTAGAGACTACCGAACGAGTCACTAATTCCGCATCTCGCAACTTTGGCTTCGTTAATCTTACACCCTCAACTCAAAAAAAACAAAAAAATGGAAAGGAATAAAAAAAGGTCTGGTTTTGTTGCCATTTCCTTCTTGTTGCTATCAACGTCCTCCTCTGTTCTGCCCAATCAGTTGTTCGCTGGCGGTGCCTCTTCCAAGATCCAACCCAACCCATGTGGTTACTTCGGCGGGGACCATTGTGGGAACTTGCCCGTTTTGCGTTCGGTGAGATTTTAATTTAAATAGTTCGCTGACAGGATCCGTTTATTACTCCACTTGTTTAAGTGATCGATAATTCGTGGCCAGAATATTAAAATGTGAATTATTAACTGACTTTGTAGAGGAAGCGGTTCTCCCTTTTTTTTCCAGTGGCGGAGTTAGAAATTTTTTATCGTGGGAGTTATATAAAATAAAATCAAGATAGATGAAAAAAATTTCCGATATTATGATTATAATCAAAAAATATGTTAACTTTAAAAACTACCAACATATATATATATTTTAAATAC
Organism: Posidonia australis; assembly: GCA_024699735.1. Taxonomy (NCBI): domain Eukaryota; kingdom Viridiplantae; phylum Streptophyta; class Magnoliopsida; order Alismatales; family Posidoniaceae; genus Posidonia; species Posidonia australis. The sequence continues at coordinate 16,387 of JAMKQA010051782.1, forward strand.
TATTTCAAAAAAACTCCAATAAAAATAAAAAAATTACAATTGTCCTCGACGAGGATATATTTTTTGGAAACATTGCATGATTGCTTCATTTCTAATACTATCAAATATATCTTTCTCAATATAAGTCACTAGATTATCATTCATCTAATCATCTTCCATTTGATTTCTCAATCGATTCTTCACAATATCCATTGCAGAGAAAGACATCTCAACTGATGTCGTTGCAACTGGTAGTGTCAATGCCAACTTGAGTAGCAAATAAACTAAAGGATATGAGATATCCTTTGTCTTCTCTACCATTTTCTCTGCTAAGATACTAAGTCCTTCTAATTCACAAAAATCTTTCATCAAACGCATCTCATCAATGTATGCTTCTAACTCGTCATGAAGTACTCCACAGTTGAATCTAGAGAAATCACGTGGATAAAATTCAGCTAGATGGACCAACTTCTCTCGGTCATAAGCAGAGAATG
>JAMKQA010051783.1:0-15245 GCA_024699735.1 Posidonia australis
TCATATGGGATGTTGTTAAGTTTTGTGTATCCTATTCCATGTTTGTTCAATGAGTGTCTTTGACTTGAGAGGATTTTATCTAAGTTTTCTTTTCCTTTCGTAAATTTTGTTACTGTGTTGAGTAGGTCATTACTGTTGATTTTTAAGGTGGTAATATCTTTTTCTAGTTTCTTTATGTTATACTTCATATGTTTAACTTCTTGCTTTAGTTCAATATTTTTCTGATTTAATTCATCATTTTCATCAAGTAGGATTTTGCCTTCACTAATTAATTTTTCATTTTTAGTTGTAAGATTTTCTATGTTTTGGTTTTGATTTTTGTGTATGGTTTTTAGGTTCTTGTATTTTTCATATAATTCATTAAATGCTTCCAAAAGTTCTTCCATGTTGATGTCTTCCAAGTCAACTAAAGAGCTAGCCAGTGCCATGAAGCACATGTTAGCCTTTTCATTTTCAAAAGTGGAGTCCTCATCAGAAGATGAGTCACTCTCATCTCATGTAGCTTGAAGAGCTTTCTTCTTGAAGGGTTTTTCATTCTTTTTATTAATTTCCATTTTTAGAAGTGGACAGTCTCGTTTGATATGCCCTGGTTTATTACATTTAAAGCATAGTGGTGAATCATCTTTATTTTTATCTTGATATTTATTTGGTTTCTTCTGAAATCTTCCCCTCTTAATGAATTTCTTAAATTTTCTAGTTAAGAGGGCTATTTCATCATCATCCGCTTCGAATTCTTCTGAATCAAAGGTAACTTTTAGAGCAATATTCTTCTTCTTAGAGTTTTCAATTTCTTGTTTTTCTTTTTCTTTTTCTTTTAGTTGGACTTCATAAGAGGTTAGGTTACCTATTAGATTTTCTAGGGAATAAGTAAATAGGTCCTTAGCTTCTTCTATGACTGTGGTCTTCTTTTCCCATTCGGGGGTGAGAGACCGAAGGATTTTTCTTACTAATTCACTTTGAGAATAATCTTTACCAAGGGATTGTAAGTTATTTGTAATTTTATTAAATCTGGTGAACATTTCATTTATGGGTTCATTGTCTTTCATTTTAAATAGTTCAAATGTGTGAACAAGCATATTTATTTTAGTTTCCTTGACTTGGTTTGTTCCTTCATGTGTAACCTCTAAAATATGTCATGCTTCATATGAATTCTTGCAATTTGAGATCCTATTAAATTGTTCCTTACTAACAGCATAAAATAAAATGTTCAACCCTTTAGCATCTAATTGTGCAAGGTGTTTTTCTTCATTACTCCATTCTTTAAAAGATGTGGAGCTCAAATTAAACCCATTTATTACTACATCCCATAATTCAAAGTTTATGGATTTTAAATAAATAATCATTCTACATTTCCAATAACTATAATTTATTCCATCAAAGAATAGTGGTCTATTAATGCCTTGTCCCTCTACAATATTATTGTTAAATGATAATGCAGCCATGTATTCTAGTAGATGATTAATCTAATTCTAGAAAACCTTGCTATGATACCAATTGTAGGATCGAGTGGCTTCTCTAAAGGAGGGTGAATAGAGAATCTTAATTTTCTACAATAATATTATCCAATTTTAGATGTAATATTGACAAAATGGAGTATGTAGCAAGAAGTTATATCAAAATCATACAAGTTTGAAAATTATACTACACATGCACATGAAGGAGATAAGAGACAATGAAGATACACGTTATTTATAGTGGTTCTGCCAAACCCCGGCCTAGTCCACTCCTCAAGACCCTCTTAATATTTTCCCTTTATATGCAAAAGATGCAACACTCACTTGTGTTCGCAATCCCACCAAGACAATCCTAGCTCTTTCCACTTCTCGTTCCCCAAGAAGATAGAGCCTCCCCTTGTAGCTTTACAACCAAATACTTCCCTCTCACAGAGCTCTTTTACACTTGTAATACAATCTTGCTTGTGAGGAGAATAAGGACAGAATTTGAGAAGGGAATTAAAAGTACAAGTATCTCAAAGAATGTGTTTCAACAAGACACATTGAAGCCCAATTTATAGCTGAGGAACCGTCGAAAGCATGTGTCTAACGGCTAGAAAATGGTCAAAAAACATCTATCTAATAGGTATACCGTTTTGATCATCGGTATGCCAAACCAGTCTTCAATCAGCAATTCTCGGGCAATTCGGTATGCCGGAACTTTTTAGATATACTGAATTTTCCTAAGACGGTATACCGTTCTAACCTGGTATGCCGTTTTTCCTTAAATTTTGCCATCACAGCATTTTTCAAAACTCTGTTGTATGTGCCTATTGTTCCTACTTCGGTATGTCGTTTTTTTTCGATATGCCGTTTCGGGATTCTTCATCTTCAGTTTCGGAGTGTCGTTTTGTATGTCGTTTTTTGTTGTATCGGTATATCGTTTTTCCTTCGGTATGCCGATTTTGATACTTTCTTAAATTTACAACAAAATCTAAGTATACATAACTCAATATACATTTCCAATATATCATACATTTTACATGACCTTCAACTTTGTCTAAGTACGTCATTTACAAAGCGATTTCTTCTTTCATGAAAATATATAAAAATTCATTAGTCCAAATATAATCATCAAAACAAAATATATTTCTAACAACTACATCCAGGTGGAATGCCAATCAGGCTGGCCTGGTCTCGATCTCAGAAGCAAATGACTCGGAGATAAAAGAAAATGAACTCCCATAGTCGAGCAAAACTCGGGCCATCCGATCAGCCACAAGAAAAGATCCTATCATCAACACACCATAACCATAATCATAATAAAGAATAATGTCAATTACACATAGGATCCATTATTACAGGACAAGATTCAACTCATATAGACGTACTAGATCTCACCTTCTACCACATCTCTTGATGGACCAGCATTTAGCGCAACAATGGAGAACACTCTCCCCTTGGTAGGCTGATGTGGTGCATCTCCTGCTGGCTTTGGCTGACTAGGACAGTCCTTCTAATAATGCCTGAACTTCCCACAGTGGTAGCATACCACATTGTCTAGGCTCCTCTGCCTGTGCCAACACTGTGCCGCTATGTGCCCCTTCATTCCACAGACGTTGCATGGTCCCACCTGCGGGCCATTGTTGGATCCTACATGATTGAAACCCACACTCTCTTTTTCTACCAGATGTAAGCCGTTACTGCTATTTCTTTCTAGAACTACCAGAACTCCCAGAACTTGGTACTCCAGTGACTGACGGTCGAGATATAGAGGGTCGGGAGACGAAAGTTCGAGAGACAGACTTCCTCTCCTTCTCCATCTTAGGATACTCCTCCTGGAACAGCCTACGATCATCCTCATAGTGGCTTTAAAGCTTAACAACATCCGCTAAAGTCTAGCCTCTGAACCCAATAACCCTGGATCTCAGCACAGGATTGAGTCCCTCCACAAACTTCTTGGCTCCGTTCTTCTCAGAAAATACAACCTAAGAGAACTGCTCTAGCCGAAGGAAGGACGACTCATATTCTGCCATGGTTTGGCTCCCTTATTTTAGGTTCTAGACTTCTCTATCCAGCTTATCCCTCTCATGCTCAGGGAAAAACCTCTCATAGAATGCCTCTTGGAACTCCTCCCAAGAGATCATCAACAGGTCCGCATTTGGGAATTTGGTGCAGCGCATGGCCCTGCACCACTGATCCGCAACACCCTTGAGTTGAAACGTTGCGATTCGGCTCCACTTCTTCGCAGGACGCTCGATCCCTTCTAGGAACTTCTCCACTTCTAGGAACCACGCCTCACACTCCTCTGGTGTGTTGCTTCCATCGAAGGTCGGTGCGCCCAACTGGTGGAATTGCTTAATCCACGAGTCCCCCTACGCTGCATCCTTGCTACTGCTGTCGAAGGATTGGGTGAAACCCTGCATTATTTTGCCGAACTTCCGTCTCATACCCCTCCATGCACTACCCTCTCTCATCTCAGAGTTAGGCATAGGGGCCTTTCCACGACTGTGGCCTCGACGAGACATCTTCCAGCCAGTACAACAAAAACACAACAACCAAAAACTCAGGTGCATAACTCTCTATTGTGTAGTCCTAGGGAGCCACTAGACTGGACATCACCAAGCCAGTGCACTAGGTGTAACATTAGCTCTGATACCACTCTGTAACGCTCCGATCCCTAGCACGCTACTAAGATCACAGTATCATAAGCAAAATTACACTAATTACAGTAAAATTAAATAACTATAACTAAGGCTCACCCCTAGGAAAAATTGTGCAGCTAGAAGCTCCTACTTCAGCACCAGAACTCAACTAGACTCGACCTACATCTGAAAACCAACCAAAGCACGCATGAGCGACATCCACATCACTTAGTATGCGCCCCAAACACACAACAACATAATCCAGTAAAACTACTAAAAACATTATTTTAAATTTATAAAACTTGGTTTTCTTTTAAAAATCCAATTTTAAGACATCATTTCATTTTCCTTTTAAATCACTTGGGAATCTGTTTCCAAAATGATGCTTTTCTCAAAACTCACTTTCCCATTTCTTTTTAAAACATTTGGAATTTATTTCCAAAACTATAGTCTTTCCCAAAATGCATCTTTCTTTTCGATGCTTAGGATTTCTTCCCTAAACCAAAATCATTTTCAAAACTCATATCTCTTTTAAAAACTCATCTTTCGTTTATGCACTTTGAAACTGTTTGCGTATCTTGAGAAAATCATATTCTCGACCAGATCCAACCTAAAACACAATGCCTCTCAAGGCTCAAAACCAAAACCACAACATTGGCTGGTAACTGGTTAAAACACAATTCATATTTATTTCTAGGATTTTAGGACCATTCACAAGTCCAATCCTAGCCAGACCACATCTCTTTCTTTTTCATAAAACCACATACTTTTCTTATTCTTTCCACTTTTCTTTATTGATGTTACCTTCATCAAGGGTAACCAGGCACACAAGTAGTAGGTGAGGACACCATTTCCCTCACCTCTCTACACTACCGTGGTGAACTTCCTCGTGCGAGAGGACACCGCCTCGGCCAATCGGTCTCAATTTCTTTTCATTTATGCACGGCAATACGTCTTTATCTGGCGTCTCATCGGTGACCCGAACAACTAGGTTCAATAACCTAGGCACAGCCTACACCGTCGGTGACCCAGACACCTAGGTCTCATATTCCTAGGCCAAGCCTACACCATCACGAGCTCGGTGACCCGAACACCTAGGCCCACATACCTAAGCTCAGCCTACACTGTCTCGAGCTTGGCAACCACAGTCGTATCTGACAATTGGTTTCATTGGAGTCTCATAATCCTACCACATTGTCGACACTAACCCCCATGGTTCCTCAACACATTATTAGTGATTTATTTTCATAACTCTTAAGTTTTTCCTTTTTCAAAACCATTTCCATTCATCTTTTCATTGCAGGAATTTGTTCCAAGCAACACATGACCCTCTACTGGGGTCCCTACTCAATTTCATTTAAAACCATGCTTTAAAACCATAAATTGGGTCTCATGCCCAAAAACCACACATTTAATCACTTTTATTCATTTTAAGTGTTTCAAACCCAAAACCATATCCAAATCCATTGGCTCAAATTCCACATTCCTCCTTGTCATTCACATGGGGAAAACATCATTAACACATGCTCAATATCTTTTTAAAACCATTAAACCTTCATTTTCTATTCACATTTGCAGTTATCAAGGCCAGGACAAAATCGACAAACCGAAAGGGGGCTGCGTACCTCCTCTGACGAGCTCTCCCAACTTTGGTGAGCCTCTCCTTGCCCTAGCGAAGCTCACAGCAGTGGCGCCCATGGCTCAGCCGTCCTCCTCACCCTTGGCTCCATGGTTCATCCTTTCTCCTTTTCCTGCTCCTTTGCTCAGTGCCCTCTTCTTCCCTCGACCTCCTTCCTTCCATATCTCCTTTCCACCCCACGTCGTGCTGGCCGCCCATCTCGTTGAAAGGAATGGGGAGACACGGGCCATCATCTGTGGTGGCACAGGTCTAGTGGAGAAAGAAGAAGGGGATGGGGATCGTGAGGGCTCGTGAGTGAGAGAGAGAGAAAAAGGAAAGAAAGAAAAAAAAAAAAGACAGGCAAGCAAACCAAGGCGACTGTGCATCCTCAAATCAAACTCCACATTGGTCCCAAATCACTAACAGTTGCATAGAAAGCCAACCAAACCCTCACACTCATAAGAAACAACAGATTATCCATTAATAAACCATTTATGCAATATTATAATTAATTACATGGATTACAATTAAAATGGATAATCAATCCCAGGTGTCACAAGCTTGCTATGCAATCACAAGCAAACCATCCTGCAAACAAGGCGCACAGTACGTTGTCTACCTAACATCGCCGATATTGGTAGTGCCGAGACTTGCCGCCATTTGTATTGGTGGCAGAAGGAGGCACTACTCAGATAGGTGGCACGATTGCCTGTCTGTTCCAACAACCAAGGTTTGTCCTGAACAGATGAAATGCCAAACATGGTTTATCAAATAGACAAGTTTGCAAGAAGAACGCTAATTTTATGTGTTTTGATAGTTAATTAATGACTTAGTTAACCTACGTTCTCCAAACTTATTTGTGTTCCTATGGCAAAGGGGTAAGGCTTTCCTTCATGCGGGGTTCTATGGTTACATTCATTTGGATTTTGAATTCTTCAGTGCCACCCTTAGATCTTTGGGAGATCTGCAAAGGGGGCATAGGCCGTGGGTTTGTCTCTCTATAGAGGGGCCCACAACCCAGGATTCTATCCTTGGGGTTTGTCCTAGCAAATCACAAAACAATAAATAAACAAGAAACAATAAAGTATGAAGTATCTACTAAGGTTTATTTTCAACACATGAAGAAGAGAGGAGTCAATAATAAAGCCTTAGGACACCTTAAGTTATCAATCTAGTAATAGCAACCCAACAGGGCATGGGAGAGCGGCTTACGCTGGCCTGGTTCACCCGAGTAGAGTTGCAGCGAGTCTCGACGCCTTATAGATGGACGTCTGGAAATATAGGACCTTTATTGACTAAGGAAAAACTAGATAAGGGATCTGGTAGTCACGAAACCCTAAGTGCACGACTTCCCAGAGCTAAAATTGCACCTAATATCTAGAAAAAAATGAAACTAAATGAAAAGGAAGGGGAAAACTTACATTGTACGGAGGGTTGGCTTAAACTGGTCCCATCATGATTGCCAATATGTTGCATTTGCGCCTCTGATTTTATTGATTGTTGTCCTTGAATTTTGTTTGCTGCTCTATATCTTCAGTAGAATGTCTTGCTATAGTAAAGGAAAGAGTAAGGCCATTGTTGGTGAATCCAGCTCCAATGAAGGGGGGTGGATGGCAGGGTATGCAAGCAAAGTTGAGGAATCTGGTATACAGGATTACTCATGCTTTTAGTAAAGGATGCTCTAGTGGATCAGCTAGGGATCCATGGCTACACCAGTTGAATTGGCTGCCTGCACCAACGTTCAAGGGTAAAGGCAGACCTATGGAAAGTGAGGTGTGACTATAGAGGATTGTGAAGATATTAGAGGGTATGGCTTGTCAAGAGGAGCACTGGGTGCGATTGGTTACTTTCTTGCTAGAAGGTGATGCAGATCAGTAATGGAAGACTATTCGGTGCCTAAAGTTTCCAAACTCTATGACGGTCAACATCAAATGGAAGGACTTTGAAGGAGCCTTTTACAAGAAATATTTCCTTGACCATGAGACGGATATATTGGATCGGGAGATCCAAAGTCTACTGTAATACCCGTAAATTGTTTCCTTCTTAATTATCTAGTTTGTTGAATAAAACTGAAGGCATGGGTGGGTGACATGGGTTGCTAGCGTGGTGCCCTAGGTCACTTCTCTATTTTTAGTTGCTTGCTGTTAGATTTGGCATTGTAGTTTTTATTGGATGATGCTATATTGATGCCATGTGGACGTGGATGGTATGTAGATCATTGTGGTAATTTTTGATGTATAATTATGGACTTATCTTGGAGATTATGGTGGTGTGTTCATGTGAACTTGATGGAGTGTTTTTCCCAATTGCATAAATTATTTGATAATAGTGAGTGGTTACGTGAATATCGATTTTATGCATGGAAATCTTTCCGCACATAGCACACTTGAGAATGGCATTATGCAAGAGGGGAGTGTTGGTCTGCCAACACTTCTTGAGTTGATGCACATGGTCGTGGTTGGTGCGACTCGTAGTTGTGTGCATGCTTTTGGTCCCAGTGGTTTTTGCTTAGACTCATCCTTGGCTTGTAGAGTATAAAAGGAGGTGCAAGCTTGTTTCTTCTCCATCACTCCTCATCTTTTCCTTCTACCACATGCCAACAGAGTGAGAGTGAAGCGTCTGAGTTGTTCTTCTTCCTATGCATGAGCCGAGAGAGTGTTGAAGGTGAGAAGGAAGGGCCTTGAACTGTTTTTCTTCCTCTCCTCCTTCCTATGTGTTAGAGATCTAGAGGGAGAGTGTGGTGGGTTGGGTGTATGGTGTTGTTGGCTTGTGCTCGTGGGAGATCTCTAGGCATCATTTACCACAGAGGAACACCTCTCTGCCGTGTGTGTAATCGTGGAGGTTCCAATAGGGCTTGCGGGTTGTGGAGGGAAGCTTCGATTGTTGCCTTGTGTTGGAGAACTTATGAGATTATGGGGTGAGGGAGCCGTGGTCTCATGCTTCAGCGATTAGAGGCTGCTAACATCTAGTGTGGGCTCTTCTCCTAGTTTGTTGGGTTGTGTGGCATCCTTTCAAGGTACAAGCCCCTTCAATCTTCTCTTTTATGCACCAAACGTGCTAGAATGATGACACCTATGATGCCCTAGCTGTGTGGATAATTCATCATTATTTTTGGTGAACTTTTGATGAATTTTACAATATGAAACGAATGGGTTCTTCTCAGGTTACTCTACATGTTATGCTTCTAAACTAGGATCGATAATATCTTGAGTTTTATGCACCCAATCTTTGTATTTTTGGTCCCAAATGATAGAGTATTTTGAGATCTTTGTTTTGATATGTTGTGTGTAATTTTTTGGGTGAGCATGGTGAGATCATCTTGAGTTCCCAATTATGGTTCAACATTTTTCCCACTGCTCTAGTTTTAAAGCTCTATTTTTCTTACTAAAAGCACATAATGCTGGTGCGTAATACTGGCTCGTAATACTGGTTCGTGTTAATGGTGCATTTTTAGGCTAATTTTGGGCTTAGCAGTTAAACTAGCCTGATTTCTAGAGTTATGTTTCGATCTTGTAAATAGTGATAAGTTTTCTAAAATGTAGAATGTTTTTCATAGAGGTTTAAGAAAATGTTGAAAATGTTTCTGGAAAAGAGTTTTCCATGATTTTTGTTGTGAACCAATAGACCAAAAGGTTGCGTTGCTAGGATTAGGGAATATGACAATATTCTCAAGTGGTTGAGCATAAAGCCTAGGTTGAGGTTCTAAGACTGAGAGGCTTCAAGTGAGTGTTCATCGAATCTTGAAAGTATGATACTCTTGGATTGACATTTACGAGATCGAGGTTGAGGTATCGTCTGGACTTAAAGGTATGATACTCTAGTTGCTCCGGGTACTGAAACTCAGGGTGCTAGCTTGACCTAGAAATTAGAGACTTTGTTTGCTCCAAACACTAAGATTAGGATGTCGAAAGGGCAGACCCTATGGTGAGTTGGCTAGTACCGGTAGTGCACATGCCCCATTTTTGTTGACATCTTGAGAGAGGACAACTTTCCTATGTAGTTAGCATTTTGAGTTGTCTTTCAGAAAGGTTGGATTCCAGGACAGGTAGGCTCCTCATAGGATGGCTTAATCGTGGCAGTGCAGTGCACTTCGGTGGCTACTTTTGGCCAGAGTTGGTTGCTCAGTGTTGGGCAATATGACTCAGTTGTTTTCATTTGTGTGGAATCAAGGTTTTTATCGTAATTTTGCTTGTGTGGTGTTGGGCCTGTGTGGCAATGTGTTTTGCTTTTAGAGATCCTTTGGCCTGCAGGGCTTTATGGTTTTGCTAGGGCTTTGGCCTATGTGGCTTGAGTATATTTTTGGGAGATGCCATTTTAGAGTTTTTGGTGTGCTCCATAGCTTTGATGGTTTTATTGTGGTGATTAAAAGATTTTAAAATTATGATTTAAGTTATGTTCTTGGTTTTATGTTTTCTACGTGGGTTGTGTACTAGGTGACCTCTTTGATGGTCACTCACGCATGTTTTCTTTTTGTGGTTTTTAGTTTATAGGTGCAGATGCGCAGCTAGTTTACTTTCAAGTGCACATATTAGGAGTCACATAACCGCTCACATCAGGTTCATGGGTAGATAATGTTGGATCTTAGGATTCACTAGGGGATGAATAGTGAATTAAAAGATAATTATGATTTTAAATACTTGTTTAACAAACACAAGTAGTTAGACTAAACACTTAGTCTAACTACTTCTTAGGTTCTTGGGATTATGTAAAGATTTGAAGCTTAAACTATAAAAATACACTAAAGGGGATGAGAGAAATTGAGATGTACAAATAATTTATAGTGGTTAAGCTTCCCAGGCTTAGTCCACTCCTTGAGAAGCCCTCAAGAGTTACCTTAATCCAATATTGTTCCTAAGCCAAGATCCTGTCGATACACCTCTTGACAAACCCTCACCAAGCACTACAAAAACCGTGGCCTTTCCTTCTCACAACTAGAGAAGAACATACACTAAATTACAACTCTAGCTTTTTCTACAATCTCCCAAATGCTTTTGGCATGGTGGAAGGATGGGAATGTGACTCTCTTGCTTAAACAATAGAAATGAATTGCTTGGAGATTTTTCACTAGATAGGAATGAAATACTTGAAAAACACTTCTCTATTGGTAGCTCATGAAGTACTACAGTGTGTCTTGTTTGTGTCAAGAGGGAGGGGTCCTATTTATAGGAAACACTAGGTAGCAATGTGTGTCTAACGTCTATTTTTATCCTCCAATAGATAGTAAAATGGCATACCGAAAATAATTTGTTCGACCGATTTACCAAGGATTCTTACAACAGATGGGCAATTCGGTATGCCAAATTAAATTCGGTATGTGTAACGACCCAAGTTTTGGAAGGGGTGCTTTGGCTGAATAATTAAGGTAAAATTCAAGCGTGTTAGGCTTTGGGGGTCCCAATGCCTAATATGGGACACGTTCTCAGTAGTGTCTGATGCTTGGATTGTGGGTTTCTAACCTATTGGTGTGGTATGGTTTGGCTACCATGCTAGCTCTCATAGGAGTTTTGTGGGTTTCCCTGGGCCGTGGAGGTTTGGTGGCGAGTCCTTGATGACACGAGTCATGCAGATGTGGGAAGTCGCGTGGTTAGGTCTCGTGCTGTGCTCCTTTCCTTCTTTCTTTCTTTTCCTTTCTTTTCTCCTTTTTTCTTTTTCTTCTTCTTTTCTTTCTTTTTCTCTCTCCTCCCACATGCCCTACCCACCCATGCTATCCTCTCCTCCTTCTCCTCCATCTCTGTCGGAGGGGGGACGAGAGAGGGAGAGATATGAGAGGGGGACGAGAGAGGGAGATGAGGGGGAGGGAGATTAGAGAGAGAGAGGGAGACAAGAGGGAGATGAGAAAGAGGGAGAGAGAGATGCTTGAGAGAGGGTTGACAAGGAGGAGCAACCGTCACCGAGCCTGCCACTGCCTTGCCACCGTCGCAGGGAGGAGGAGGAGAGGACCTGTTCGTGGCTGGGGGGAGGGAGGGGCGCCGCCGTTTCACTGTTTGTCGCCGCCGCATCTTTAGTGGAGATACACATCCCGTAGGTTTTCTTTTAATTTCCAATTTGTTGTCTAGGGGCATGATAATGTGAATTCCATGTGTGTGGGTGCTTGGATTGTGTTTAAGAATTTTTTGGAGATTTATTGTGTCTTTTATAGCCATTTATGGTGTTTGTTGGTTTTGGGAAATGAGGCTCTGGACCTAGAGGAGGCTGTGGCTTTGGCACTTGTTGAGGCATAGTGCTTTGGGAGTGGTGGCTCCGTTGTTTTGGGAGCGGAGGCTCCGTGTTTTGGTGTGTGCTTGGGTTCAGAGGGGACCATGTTGTGCAGAGCAATGTCTCTGTAGTTGTGCTTTTAGTGTTGTTTTGGTCTTGAGATGGCAAAAGTAGCTTTCTCGGGTATGCATAAAAGGTTTTAAAAGTGCACACACATGGTTTTGCAAAAGAAAAGAGAAGAATGGTTTTAAAGGCATGGTTTTGTGGCCTGCCGGGTAGTGGTAGACTGTCTAGTTTGGTGTTGCGGCATCCGAGAGGAATGTCAATGCTTGATGTGCTGGGTGTCGGTAGATTGCCCTTTTGGTTTGTCGGCATCCATGTGTGATGCCTGTGCTTGGTTGCCCTCGGCATAGGTTGCCGAGTTGTAGGTGGGTTGCATGCTAAGTGACCGTTGAGTGGTCACTCACGTGTGCTATGTTTTGTGTGTTTTGGTAGGTGCAGGATAGTAGCTGTTGGTTACTAGTGCATATAGGAGGAGTCACGCCACCATACATCAGGGATCCAGGTGAGTGTTAGTTTAGTTTATTTCTGTTGTTTGTTAGTTTTATTTCCTGTTGAGAGTACTTAGCCTTAGCTACATCATTAGTGTAATTGTTGGTTAATAATAAAGATAAAACAAATAATTAAATGAAACTTTGTAGCTAGGTTTTGTGGTAGCGACTTGGGGGTTGTTACAGTTGGTATCAGAGATTAGGTCCACCTAGGGGCACTAGCCTAGGGATGTTTGGTAGGGTGACTCCGTCGAATTGCATATCATGCATCTCTGCACCTTGATTTTATTGATTTTCTTGTTTTTCGTTGCTTGCGGTGTTGAGGAGTGTCTTCGGTTCCAGCTCTAGTTTCAGCGAAGCTAGTAGTTGATGGACCACGATCAACCTGAGGAGTGATGGTCTTCATTCTCGATTGGAGAAGGATGTCGACTCCTTGTTGGAAGGATTCCTAGTGGTTGGATATCTAGTGATCGTTGATTTGGTAGAGCTGCTTGAGAGATAGCAATTGGGAGCAGAGCGTGAAGTGGCGTTCGCTCTGTAGAGCGTGGTGTGGTGTTGTCCACGAGTTTTACATGGGTTAAGTACTATGTTGCCCGTGGGTGTGGTGCTAGTTGTTTTTTGGGCATGACTCTGTGCTGACTGTGAAGGCAGGTGGCCCTGTGGTGTGTGTGGTCAGACGAGTCGTGTTGCCCAGAGGTTGTTCACGTCTGTTGTGGGTGCTGGTCTGCTTGGTGTGCTACGCCTGCAAGGAGGCAGGGCGTTTGTTGAGGGGGGTGCCTTGCTCCTTGTAGGGGGGTTAGGCATCCTTCATATGTTGACTAGAGGACGTGTTTTCCCTTTAAGGGGGTTAGCCACCACCCAATGTTGGGCAGTTTGGTGTTTTGCTGTGGAAGGTTCGGTGCCGCAGTTGTTTGCCTTAGGTGTACCCTCCATGGTTGTTGCTGTTTTTTGTTTGTTTGTTTGTTATTGTTGTTTGCTTTTGTTGCTGGTGTTTGTTGTTGGTGGTGGTTTGTGGTCGTCGTCGGTCGTCTATTTGTTGTTGTTGGTGTCGGTAAGTGAGGATGGCTGCAACTCCATCCTCCTATTGTCGCATCTGGGTGAAGCGTAAGGCTTCCGAGATGTATGGTTGTTGTTGTCTTTGTGGTGGTTGTGGAGGATGCTTTGGGTTCCATCCTCCTTTGGTCTCTAGGTGACTTAGTGGGTCCCCAGCTGTCTGTTGTGGTCTCTGGGTGACTCGATGGGTCCCTAGCTGTCTATTGTGGTCTCTGGGTGACTCAATGGGTCCCCAGCTGTCTGTTGTGGTCTCTGGGTGACTCGGTGGGTCCCCAGCTATCTATTGTGGTCTCTCGGAGGGTTCCTAGGAGTGTGTTGTTGTTTTGGGGTGGCTCTAGTGAGTTCCCCAAGTTTGTGTTGTTCCTTCTAGATGCTCTATCTGAAGATGGGGTATCTGGGGTAGGGTGGTGCATGTGGAGTCGCACATTGGTGTTGTTCAGCTATGTCGCACATGTTGTTTGGGGCTTGGCCATGGAGTGGCATAGCTCGATGTGTTGTTTGTGTTGTGTTGTTTTGGGATATCTTGTCGGGATACCCAGTGGTCTTGGTTGGTTGTGACTCGGATGGCTTTGTGCCATTTTGGCGGTGGACATTTTTCTCTAGTGTTTCCTTTGGGTGTCATGTTGTTGATTTTCTTGTTTGCTTGTAGGTTGGATGGCGTAGCGCTATTCGACATGCAGAGATCTTCATTCTCCTGTGTTTGCTTTTGGGTTTCGGGTTTTCTGCGGTGGAGATGGGGTGAGTCATGTGGAGTTGGCTGCCCATCTCGTTTGGTGGCGTCGATGGTCGAGCTGGAGGGTGTGATCCCACGTGTTTTCCTCTAGGTGGTTGTTTCTTGATTCTGGTGTAACTATTCTCAAGGATCTAGCAGAGGTATCCTAGGGATAGTGGCACCACAGATAGGTTTGCCCAGGGAGGAGGAACAGCTCATGTTGATTTGAACACTTCTGCTGGGAGTTGCTTTGGTTTAGAGATCCATTTGAGTTTGACTCTTGAGTGGTTCTTACCATTGGTGTGGTTATTCCACTGGAAGTAGTGGTTTCCTTGGCCGAGACTCTAGATTGTAGTATCTTTGACGTGAGCTTCACACTTAATAAGTGGTTCAAGTATGTTTTAGCGGTCTCACGTCTAGACCTACATGGTTGCCGTCGCAGCAGGCGATAATGAGTCCACCAAATATCCTTTTGGGTTGGGTTAACTTCCTGTCACGATGAGGCAACGAGGTGTCTTGTGGTTCTTGCCAGTTGGGAGAATCACGAGAGGAACTCTTCACTCACGTGTTTGGTGTTGGCCATTATAACAACCCAAATTTTAGGAGTGGTGCTTTGGACAGATAATTAAGGTAAAACTCAGGCGTGTTAGGCCTTAGGGGTTCCAATGCCAAATGTGGGACACGTTCTCAGTGATGTCTGATGCTTGGATTGTGGGTTTCTAGCCTTTTGGCATGGTGTGGTTTGTGTGCTACGTTGGCCCTCATAGGAGTTTTGTGGGTTTCTCCTGGGCCGTGGAGGTTTGGTGGCGGGTCTCTGGTGGCATGAGTCACGTTGACGTGGAAGGTCGCTTGGTCTGGTTTGGTGCTTGCAGCTTCCTTTCTTTCCGACCCTTCTTCCTCTTTCCTTTTCTACTTTCTTTTCTTTCATTCTCTTCCCCATGCCCCACCCCCACGTGCCTAGACATGGAAACCGGGCCGGGCCGGGCCGGCCTGGCCCGCGAAACAGCCGGCCCGGCCGGGCCGGGCGCAGCAGACCCT
>JAMKQA010051784.1:0-21943 GCA_024699735.1 Posidonia australis
CTCAACATAAATGGATATCTAATAACCTATTAAGTCACTACTATCTAATAAGACTCTAATAATAATATAAACATAACTATAATACTCCTCCCCAAGCTGGAGCATATATATTAGTCATGCTCAACTTGGTATATAGAGTCTCAAAAACCCTTGCACCCAAGTCTTTGGTGAAAATGTTTGCTACTTGTTTTGAAGATTAAGTATAAGATGTAGAAGTAATACATCTCATTACCATATCTCGTACATAATGGTAACTTATCTCAACATAAATGGATATCTAATAACCTATTAAGTCACTACTATCTAATAAGACTCTAATAATAATATAAACATAACTATAATACTCCTCCCCAAGCTGGAGCATATATATTAGTCATGCTCAACTTGGTATATAGAGTCTCAAAAACCCTTGCACCCAAGTCTTTGGTGAAAATGTTTGCTACTTGTTTTGAAGATTAAGTATAAGATGTAGAAGTAATACATCTCATTACCATATCTCGTACATAATGGTAACTTATCTCAACATAAATGGATATCTAATAACCTATTAAGTCACTACTATCTAATAAGACTCTAATAATAATATAAACATAACTATAATACTCCTCCCCAAGCTGGAGCATATATATTAGTCATGCTCAACTTGGTATATAGAGTCTCAAAAACCCTTGCACCCAAGTCTTTGGTGAAAATGTTTGCTACTTGTTTTGAAGATTAAGTATAAGATGTAGAAGTAATACATCTCATTACCATATCTCGTACATAATGGTAACTTATCTCGATGTGTTTCGTACGATTGTGAAAAGTGAGATTATTGACGACGAAAATGGCAACTTGGTTATCACAAAGCATAGTCGTAGGAGTTTCCACAAAGAAACCAAGTTTCAGCACTGGATGTGGATACAATATTCTGCTTTTTACTTCACTAAGTAACTAAATTGCACCCAATATATGTAGAGAAGTCCGAAATAGACTTCCAGTCACCTTTATCCTTAACATATTCATAGTCTGAATAGGCTTCGACCTTCAGGTGATTGTTCTTCCTGTAGACAAGACCTTTACCTGAGGCACCTTTAATGTAAGTTAGCACACATAAGGTTCCATGCCAGTAGACCATTTTAGGATCATGCATGAACTGACTGTGAAGACTAATTGCAAATGCTATATCAAGATTGACAATAGTTAAATATATCAATGTTTCAATCAAACATCTATATTGTCTTAGATTGTCAAGCACCTCTGAAGAACTATCCTAGAACATGGAACTTTACTTTATAGGAGTACTATCAGGTTTACAACCCAAGAGTGCTGTCTTTTAAAGAAGATCCAGTGCATATTTTCTCTGAGATAATGTCATCCTCCCCTTAGCATATGTAAACTCCATGTCCAGAAAAAATCGTGGCTTGTATGTATCCTTAGTGACAAAATGTATTCTAAGGTACTCCTTGATCTCGCTAATGCTTGCAAAGTTACTACTTGTTAGCATTATATTATTAACATAAACTACTATAATCATACTGTCATTGGTAGTTTTCCTGTAAAAAACTGAATGATCAATAATATATCTTTGAAAGTGGCCTTGCACGACAACTTTACTGAACTTTTGAAACCACATCTGCGGGCTTTGCTTAAGGTCATAATTGGCCTTCTTCAGACGACATACTCTATCCTTCCTTGAGCAATATAACTTAGAGGTTACTCCATAAGTACGCACATGATCTGTCAAGTTACCATAATGGAAGATATTCTTGACATTAACTGATAAAGCTCCCACCACTGATTTATAGCAATGGACAAGAGAATTCTGATGGAATTCAGTCTGACAACTGGGTAAAAGGTCTCTGCATAGTCAACTTTATACATTTGAATAAAACCAAGAGCAACAAGGCGAGCTTTATACTTGTCAATTGACTCATCTTGGTTATGCATTATAGTATATAGTTATCTATAGGTGACTACGCTTGCTCCTCCAGGATAGGTCACTAATTCTCATGTGTCACGTGACATCAATGCTAACATTTCTTCATTCATAGTTGCCTTCTAATGTAGTATAAGAAGGGCCTTCTAGTAGTTCCTTGGAATAGATTTAGAGGAAATGGACAGGGTAAAGCTATGAAAGACAGGATTATGATGATCATACGAAACAAAATTTGAAATAAGATGAGCCGTGTAAGAATGTCTAGCCTTTCATAGTACAATAAAAAAATTAAGGCTAGAATCAGATTGATCTGCATCCGAGGTTGAGGATGATTCTGCTGGAGGAGGTTATTGTAGCTGTTGACGATAATGATATACTTGCAAAGGACATCGCCTCACTTGTTCCACAATCACTAATTTACTTCCACCTATTGCAAGTATCTCATTTGGAGATAGTAAAGGAAGACTTTCAATCTCAGAACACGTAGTCTTAAAATAAGATTGGGACTCAAAAACAATGACATTAGTAGTCATAAAATAACATCTTGTTGGAGGATGAAAGTAATGATATTCTCACTGAGTTTGAGAATATCCTACAAATACACACTTAATAGAATAAAGGGACAGCTTGTCAAGATTAAGAGACAAGTCATGAAAAAAAACAACATAACAAAAATCCTTAGATGGTAGTGAGAATATTTCTTTACTTAGATGAAGATGTCGAAGAAGAATCTTACCATCCAAAGGAGTGAAGGATATCCTATTTATCAAATAAGAAATTGTAAAAACAACATCAGATCATAAGAACTTTGAAACTTTCATCTGCAACATAATGATACGGATGACGTCTAGAATGTGTTTATGTTTACGTTCAACAATACCATTTTATTGAGAAGTACGAAGACAAGTAATCTGATAGATAACCCTTAAAGATGCACAATATGATTGAATTCTTGATTGAACAAATTCTAAAGTATTATCAGTATACAAATATTTTGATGTAACGGAAAATTGATTTATTATTTCATTGAATTTTTTTTTGATCACATTAAGAATATGGCTACGATCCTTCAAGAGGTAGATCTATAACATACGAGAATAATCATCTATAAAAATAATATAATACCTATGATCAAACCTAGACGAAACTCTAGTTGGACCTCAAATATCACAATTGATTAATTTAAACGGGCTCTGACTGGACACAGGACGAAGACGTTGAAAGATAACACAATGATGTTTACCGAATTGACACGACTTACAATCAAAAGATGATACCAAAATCAAAGGCAATGTCTGTTGCAACTTCTTATAAGACTGGTGATCAAGTCGATAGTGTCACAAAATGGAAGGTTTAGACGTAGATGTCAAAGATGTAAGTCCTCAAGGTATCTTGTCACAAATTGACAAGTACATGCCATGTCTCCGCTCATGGCTCAAATTAATCTTCTTCTCTATCAGTAAATCATGAATTGTGAAGTGAAAGGAAAAGAAGGTTACATAACAAAGCAATTGCTTGATAATAGTACTAATAGATAAAAGGAAAAAATCAAGTACGTAAAATACTTTTTGAAGTCTAATATGGGAAGAGGCTTGCACAACTCCTCCAGATATTGAATGAGAATGGACATCAACAATAGAAACAGAACAAATATTGGATAACTGGGAGAAATAGGTAAAAAAGTCACGTGTACTACTCAATAGTAAGTAGCAGGAGCCGCCTCTATAGTAGCATTAACCTACTGTGGTTTACTAAATTTGTTCTACATCAATTTGATCTATGTTTAGTCCACTACAATGCTGACAACATAGTCGTCTTCCACCATTTGTACGTCCACCATGTCCTTCCCTTTTGACCAGGCCACGACCATGATCCCAAGAGATTGCCATAGTTGACTGATCTAGCATTGGAGTAGGTGTGGTAGTGGAAATCTATAGAACTCTGGAAAACATAGTCTACAAGTTAGAAACTGCATCGACACCCAGAATCTATCTGTAAAGCTGTAAGGAGAGCTTGAGATTGAGGTCGAAGAGATAGGTAGTTACTGCTAGCTCATCTCTGTACTGTCGCATCTTATTGATGTCAACTGTGGTTGGTAAACATCAAGCTTGTTTAAAAGAGTTGATAAAGCAATATAGTAATTTTACACTGATCTGTCTCCCTGCATAAAGTAATATAGTGATTCTAGTCTCCCTGTCTAAGCGTAAACAACTGCTCGTATACTTCAAATACATTGGAAATATTCTTCTTATATTCATATATAGTTTTCAATGTGTCTTAAATTTTCTTTGCAGAGCGAAGCATTATAACACCACGGACAACATTAGACTCCATGCTATTGATTAACGAAGAGACAATGACGGCATCATAGGTGTACCAATTAAGTGAGGTCCTTAAGCTTTTGATAAGCAGCAATAAATGTCTCAAAATTCTGTGG
Source organism: Posidonia australis (assembly GCA_024699735.1). Taxonomy (NCBI): domain Eukaryota; kingdom Viridiplantae; phylum Streptophyta; class Magnoliopsida; order Alismatales; family Posidoniaceae; genus Posidonia; species Posidonia australis. Next base: position 4,356 of record JAMKQA010051784.1, read on the forward strand.
CCACAATAAATAATTCTTTCCATTTAGTTTCTCTGATATGTCATTAATATTCTTGATCAACGACTCGCAACAGATCATTTTTCACCCCTTAAAACACACAAATAAAGTTTGATCTGTCACAAATTGCAATATATATAGAGAAACCACAGCTTGAACATGGCACAAATACCTTTTGGGCACCTACAATGATGATTCAGAGGTACAAGCTACCCAAAAACACACACTTGACGATTTTGAGGGCACACACAAACATGGACAACACATGTCCATGCATAATTATTGTAGTAAACTACTTCGACTGCCTAAAACATACTGATTCAGTACTTCGACGAGGCTGCCGAGGCTGTCAGAGACCTTAGGAGATTCCCCCTCCCTCTTAGTCGGTGTAGACACTCTGATTTTCAGGTGGCTCATAGATAAACTTTCCAGATGTTGCTTTAGATGTGCCAAACTCAATTCCATCAGCTAAACCAACCACAAACCTATAGCAGGCCCGCAACCTAATTAGAAATTCAGACAGGTAGGGGAGAGCACCAAGTTAGAACACCAAGTTAGAGCACCAAGTTAGAGCACCAATGTTGAGCACCAATGTTGAGTACCTAGCTGGAGCACCAAGCAGGAGCACATAAGTGGCGCACCTAGCTGGAGCACTAAGATGGTGCACATATCTGGCGCACAACCACTTTTCAGGCTGCTGGCTATTCACCTCCTATGTTTGTAACCTTCACCAGTGAATATGCCATGGAATCTACGTCAGGTTCTTCGTTTACGAGGCTGCCTGCATTCCATAGGAGTTACCTTTGCAAAATCCTATATAAAGACCCCCATAGGTAGCCATTTGGAGGATCTTGAGCAAGCTAACTACTGATTTCAGCAATCCATTCTCGTTTTCTTAAGCATACCCTTACATTCTAGAGTATCCCCAGCCCTTTCAAAGCAACAAGGATTGTATTATCTTCGGTTTTTTAAGAAGGAATACTTGGGAAAAGGTAGGATCCTCTCTTTTCTTTTACTTTTAATCTTAGTTCTTGCACTGAATAAAACATGCTATGAACTCCATAAATAATCTGTTTTCTTGCTGTTTACATGAGAACTTTATGATGAGATGATTGCTCCATGTGTAGAATACCTTATGTGTAAAATCTGTATGTAAAAATCTACATTCTAACATTTATGTAAATTTATCTTTCTTCTCTGTTTCCTTACACAAGGAACCATGATTCATGAACATACATGCTAGAGAATAAGCAGCAAATATAATCTTTGTGTATTCATTATTTGCATATGGTTGTTAAGTTCATTCAGTCACTTACTATCCTTTAGAATCTCATGCAAGTATTTCATCCCATAACCCATGATTTGGAACCAAATAATAAAAGATTTCCATTTGTTTGTATCTTATCATGTTTCAGTTTTTATCATCTACAAAATTGGTCTGGTTAAGGAAAAATCACTGAAATCTGGACCAGATTGTGAACCAGATTGCAGTCTGATTCAGGTTTTGTGGGGAGCATCATTCTGGCGCACCAAAGTGACACACAAAACCAGAGCACCACTCTGGCGCACTAGTCTGGTCAGAGGGTAAATCACCCTGTTTGCATCACAATCTGCATGGTTTCTCGGATGATTTTGACTCTGATTTTCCTGGTATTGATTCTCTGATATTATATGTCCTTGCATGTATGTTTTCAGCTTAAGATGATACTGTTTTAAAGATTTTTTGCACTTTGCATACTTAGCTTATTGCTGAAATCTGGTAGGCTAATTGCCCCATGAACTCTTATATGGAGATTCTTATGCATCAGCCCATGATCCAGGTAGCATGGCTGAATCTTGTTGCTTTTATTTAACATGAAAAGGGTGTGATCTTGTGTGAGGCGTGCAGCCCTTGAGCACAAGATCCATGTTATCTTTTCAAGTTTGAATTTTCCTAGATATTTAAATTACATTTCTTGAGTTTACAAGGACTTTGCATTGCATAACATTCTGGAACCCATTATATTACATGACATTGCACTGCATGGCTTTCTGGTGTTTTCCTTGGCACATCTTCCTAGCCCCACTAGAGCACCTAGGTGGTGCACCAGACTGGAGAACTAGTCTGGCGCACCAAACAGGCACATCAGCCTATTTTTCAGTAGCACACAACAGCTTTTCGCATGATTTTTAGCATGTTTTCCCGTTTTGATTTGCTTCTGGTTTTCTCTGGTTTTCTTCCTTGATATATCAGGAAGATCCAATTCTGTTTTTAGCCCTTTACATGCATGATAGATCATATTTTGTATATAGTAAAGTAAGGATGAAAATTGCTCGAAATTCTTAGATCTTTGATCTTATTTATGCAATATCCTTACACCAATGCTTGACCCGCTATACGAGTGATCCTTCTGAGCATCAGGACACATCTTACATCCCATGCATTCCTTTTTAGCATATGACACCATAGCATTGCATATCATATTGCTCTCGGGCGTAAAGAAAAGGCCGAAAAGTCGACATTTCATATAAGTAAATGAGAAACCCATAGAAAGACCAATTTTTTGGACGTACGAGGGTGTTTAATACCTTTCTTGTGCGTAACAGGGATCCTTGTCTATTTCTGGTTTAAGATCTTCTTTTCCATTGGCTTATTTGCATGATTTGAGTGTTTTAAGCGATTTTTCTCGTCTTCCGTTTTTAAATAGACTAGGTGGCGACTCCTGCTTGTTTATCATTATTTTATTGTTTTTTTGCCGTGACTTTACCGATCTTCGCACATTTGGCTTTTCGCGTCAAACCCGAGGTTGTCGCCGGCATAGTTACAGTCGGTAATAGAAACGAGGAAGGAGAAGGTCGACGACTGTGGAGAGGGGAGGGGCGTGCTTGATGAAAATGGTTGGGAATAGGAGGAGGCCAACGATGTGCTATAGGATCCGTCGGCCCCTGACGAGAGGAGATTCTCTTATACTTCGACAACTTAAAACATGTTGATCCAGTACTCCCACGAGGCTGCTGTCAGAGACCCTAGGAGGTATCCCCCGTTAGTCGACAATAGAAATGAGGAAGGAAAAGGCTGGCGACTGTGGGGAGGGGGGAAGTGTGCTTGACGATAGTGGTTAGGGACGGAAGGAGGTCGACGACGTGTTACAAGATCTGTCAACCCTTAACGAGAGGAGATCGGGCTGAAGAAGAAGGAAGGGTTCGACGAGGTGAAAGGAAGGAGGAGGACTTGATAGAGGCGAGAAGGAAGGTCGGAGACGACGACGCTGGTGACAGGACTGGTCGATGGGGGCTTGACGACTACGGCATGGGTGGGTAGGGGTTGGCGGTGGGTGTGCACACTTCTTTCTATCCTCTTGTCTTTCCTTTTTTGTTGTTGTTTTCTTTAGTGGATCCTTAAAACCTATACTCTGGTATCATGTGAAGATTAGAGGGAAAAGTAATGATGTGTCATTTGATTAATGTCTAAGGAATACATATATGTAGGATTTATAAGATATCCAATAGAAACAGATATCCAATAATCCAATAACCCACTATTATCTAATAAGACTCTAATAATAATAATATAAACATAACTTTAACAAACAGGATGCAGTGACTCATTAATTTGTAGGATCACCTACCAAAATTTATCTACTGGCCCTTCTATGTAAAAAGGTTAGGCTTTGTTCATAGGCATGTTCTTCAAATGTTTAAGGCTTTAAGCTTACATAAAAAATTTAAGTACGTTGGATACTTGGATGTCCATGTGGGATATTTGTCTTGGGTGAATGACACTTTACCTCCTTTAACTATACAAGTTTTTCACCTTACACCTCTCAAGTTTACAACATCACAATGCCCCCACTTCAAGTTTGAAAGATTGTACTTAACCTTAAGTTTGACTAACACCGTCAATATTATGGTTGTTGATCTGACAGTGTTGCCCTTTATTATAGGAGTTGAAGTTGGGAAGTTTAAGTATTTAATGTAACTAGAGAATGGGAAAATTATCTAAATAAAAATTTAATATAGTCACATGGCTAACGGAAACAAATGGAAGGACCTTACTGTTAAACTATTGTACTTGAAGGGGTGACATTGTAACCTTTTAAACTTGAAGGATGAAAAGTGAAAAATTCATAAAGTTGAAGGAGTTAAAAGTGTATTTTATCCATTTGTTTGATGGAATGATGAAACATCAGACTTTTCTTAAAATTAGTATCTTATCTGGACTAGCTGAATAAAGCATGTGTAATTGTCCCTTTTCATCTTTATTAGTGCTTTAGCAGTCTACACAAATGAGTTTGTATGGTATTGCTTGTTTCAAATTTTGATGATCATTGATAATTAATAATTCTTGTCTACACAAAGATTTCTGTATTCTTGTTGTTATTTCTAAAAATTGTTGCAAATTGAGCTAAACTACATTTATCATCACCAAAGAACATAGATATAAATTCTTGGTAATGATTTTAAAGGTCACAATCAACAATGTTACAATAATATACTTTACTATAAATATATAGAAAAGGCCACAACTATCAAATGTTACAATAATACTTACTTTACCATAAATATATAGAAAAGGTCAAGTCTAACAATGTTCTTTGAGAAAAGCTCAAGGTAAAAAGACAAATGGTAAAAGAAGAATATTATTCCATAATATACAAATTGTGTCACTGGAATAACTTCACTTACGTAGCCATCAATTTTGACTGTGCATGGGCTTCTGATTTCCTGTTCCATTCAAGTTAATCACATTCACCTTAGGGATGTAGTCAGCTTATGTGGGATTTTGGCATATCAGAAAGCACTGGTATAATCACAACATGCTGGTATTCCCTGTGTACTTTTTCTCTCCTAGTAATCAATATCAACAGCCAATGGTTTACAAAGGGAATCGTGATTCATTGTGATCCTCAGATTTCTTTTTTTTTTTTTTTTTTGCAAAATTCATACCTAGTAAGAATTTGTTTTTCTTACTTTTGTTGCATCTGTTACAGACAAGGAAAGATGAGAGGCTGCAATATAGCATGGAAAGGATCCCCTTTCTAGAGGAACAAGTAAGGAAGATAAGAGAAACAGGGAAAATAATATCCATGGATATTGAGAGACTATTGCTGTCAGAAGAGAACAGGTTTGATTTTGTGAATGAGGTTGCAGCAGAGGCCACAGCCTATGTAGAGAATGACCCAGATGAATATGGTGGGAAGAAAGCCATATTACACGTTCTTAGCAACCGCGTCAATGAAGCTGGGTTCCATAGGTCGGAGGCTTACCTGGAAACCGACGCTTTTAAACCTGGTCCAACCTATCTCAGAGATCAGCTATTATGAAAATTCAGTAACAAATCGCAGCAAAAAACATAACCTGCTCTCTCACTACCATATGGCAAGTGATTCTCCTGTGATGTATATTTTCACTAGGTAGATATTCAGGGTTGTCTTTTCTGGCATGCCTGAATCAAACTATGGGCTTTGGTGCCATTCAATCCTTATATTATGCCCTTTTCTGATAAAATCGTAAGGTGGGCATCGCTATTCAATAGTGATCTGTTTGGCCCTAGAAGAAATTATTGTTAGTTTTAGCCTCATTTTGAGTGCACGGAATGTTATTTCAGGTGTAAAAGTGTGTTGAAGTATATGTTTTCCTTAGGCCTAGCAATGGGTTAAGGTTGGATCTGGTCCACCTATATTTAAACTCAGACTTATATTTTTTATAGATTACAATTCAGGTTTAGACCGACAATCTAAAATCCAGATCCAAATTTAAACTCGATCCATGAAGATAACTAGTGGTTCTTGGTCTGTAGGTCTGAACATAAAATGATATTTGTATAAAAATCTAACGAAAAATATTTATTAATTACGATGATTACTATAATTTATAAAATCATCTAGGATTAGTATACATAACAAAATACTAATTAAATCATTATGATAATTAATAACATTTTTGTTAGGGAAAAACTAAAGGTGCGTTTGGCAGATATTTTTCGCAGATATTTTTCATTTTAGATCCATGATTGGAGTAGTTCCATGTATCTTAAACAACAAATTTAGAATACGCTTCAAAAAAAATTGTAGAATCTGATTTTTTTTTTCCTTGAACGTAAGAAGTTAGAATTTGAGAAGTAATTGAGGACTGCTTTCCCTCATGAATCGGTTGCTCCTATGTTGAAAAGATGGTTTTGTCTTTGAAATGATTTGAAAAAGACCTAGAATGTCCTTGAATATTTACAATGTCTTTTATCCAAAAATGTCATCTTTGACTTGCTTTCTCTTCTTTTCTTTACTCCTCCAACTTCTCACCTCCAAACCTTCGTTGAGGTGAAGGGAGAGGGTGTTGTGGCTACAACGGAGAAGAGGCATCGATGTAACATTCTCTTTACTAAATGAAGAAAAAGGAGGCACAGTACTATCGATAATGTAAGGTAGAAGCGTTGACGACAAGTTTTTGATCCTATCGACGTTTCTTCGTTGCCTTGTCTATTATGGAGGTAAATAATGGTAGTGGATTTTTGATTTCACCAGCGGTAGGTTCTTGTATAGGGTTTGCATTGGAATGGAGGGCTTGTATGGAAATCTTCATGTTGAGTAGTGGTGAAGAATCCAAGGAACCCAAACATGTTCCACAAGAGTTGATAGAATCATTGCTACAGTATTTTCTAGAGGTAGAGCACGGGTGGAGTTGATTCTTCGGTATGAAGGAGTAGGAGCAAGCTGTTCTCAAATCACCCTAAGTAACAATTATAGTCTAATAATCCACACATCAAAAAAATAATTAATTAAAATAGTTATCTCAATTTGTAGCATCATAGTAGATAAACAATTAAAAAATTTATAAACATATTTTCATTGTTCGTAGATCTTCATTTGCATTGTTCTTCAATTCTTTAACTACTCATTTATATAGATATTAAAAAATATCAAATGAGATTATCCAATAAATATTATTATATAGTGAAATATAATTATTGTAATATATTTCACGTCTACGATGTATTCTTGGACTTAGATTTTTTTAAAATAAAAAATCTACAACCATCGAGATTCAAACCCATGACTTCTCAAATCAACTATGCTTTGTTTGTATTTAAACTTTACCAATTAAACAAATGCATTTACAGATTCATAGGTCTTATTTACGTACAAGTCAGTCTTGCATCTAAACCTCATCCAATGTCATGCCTAGTTATCATAGAATATCAACATAGTTTTCCTATTGAAGTGACCCTGAAAATTACTGAAACTTTTCCATCAAGTGCTGTTAAATTAAAAGTCTTCAAATCACTTGTTTTTCCTTTGCTTGTTGATGCCATTTATTTTTAACATTATATATAAATGCTTTATTGAATCAAAATTTTCATCTGTAGGTTTTGCAAGTGATAAAACGAGTATATTTTGCATTTTGGTGAAGGCAGACTATGAGAGTACAGACCTTAGATATGACCTAATTTCTTTTGGATCACACAGCCTTCTTTGACGACCTAACGGATGTAGACCTAACATCATTTCTATTCCTTCTCTCACGACATTTTTTATGTTAGGTCGTTCGATGGGTAAGCCAACTACTCAGTTTTGCCTTGACCAGTCGGTTGCTTAACGAAACAACAATCCAGTTTTAAATAATCGGGAATCTAGTCCATTATTAGCCAGTTAAACTTCACATGTTCATTTGAGTATATTAGTTATTATACATTTAAAATTTAACTACCAGTGAAATCCATCTAGCTGGCACAGAATGAAAGACTCCTGCAGTTGGTCCAACGCTTGCTGGTTGACGCCCTTCACATTCTTTTTCAAGCTGCAACAGCTTGATTAGAATTCCTTCTAAGCTTCCGAGCAAACTGCAGTAACCAACAGTGACAGCTAGATAATTTGAAAGAAGAGATTAGAAAGGTAAGCTATGTAATCAATAAGCAGTGATAAATATTTATTGAACATCTTTGCTGAATTCTCAGCATTCAGCAACCAAGAAACCCTCACTCATGAAACAAATGCTCAAATACAAACCGATGGGGAAAGGTGGAGAATGGGGGAATAGGTGGGAGGTGAAGAAAGATGTAAACATGGAGATTCCAAATCTGAAGCAAGAACAAATTCAAAGCCACCACATCTGTAACCTGATTTTACACAACATTCCTACTTTACACGTGGTACAGAAAGTCCTTGCATGTCTCAATTTCTAAAACCCAAGCCTGGCCATTTCCTTCCGTCCTTCTTTGTTTTTTGGGAATTGGAACCTATAAGATTCTCAAGCGATTTTGCCTTTCTGTTCCTGATTCTGCCTGCTTCTTTTAGGAGCTCAGCTAGCCGTTTCTTCTCATCCTCAACATCAGGATTTGCCGTTCCAAGTTTCTCCTCTCTTGCCTTGAGGATGTGCTCCAAGATCTCAATTGCTTCTTCCACCCTGTTTACAAAGAACCATGACAATGAATATCCACCTTATATTATTTGCAGACTCCGGTTTGGTGAGCTTCAAGTATATCATCAAAATATAGTATGTTCTGTATACACTGTACAATCTGAACTGTAAATTTATTTGGCCCACACGAGCCCCAACTGACGTACTTGAATCATTTAAAGCTCCTCGCAGATAAATTTTCTCAAACTAAGTAATGAGGAGCAGCAAATGCAGCACTCAGCAGCAGTCATATCTAATGTTTCTACTAATAGTATATCCTCTGTTTCTGCTCGTACTGGCTTCTAATGTTGCCTAATTGTGATACTGATTACCATGATCATCTCTAAACGCAACTCATGAGCCTAGTTTATTCAGTTCTTTTCGATTCCTTCTCATTTACTGAATAATATTTTGAAAAGCGTTAAGTATCACAGACAACTGAAAGGAATCCTGCAACTTACGGAGTGCCATAATCAGCAACTCGTGTTGACTAGTATACATTAGCTTAAACCACAATTAAGGTTATCAGAAGTACACTTTAATCAATCAACCTCCGGAATACCATTTATAAGTTTTTTTCTATTTACTTCTCATAAAATAGTGAAATTTTTTTCTAAAAAATTCCATGTAAAGGTTGTTTACTTAAGTCCTTAAATCAACAGTGAGCAATGCACAAATTTCACACCAAATACTTCCATGGACTATAGAAGTTAACTAAAATACTGTTCTAAAACCTACTCCTGTCTATAGCAATTAGCAAGAAACGAAGGTATAAAGGCTCGATTTTCATGCTTACCTTCCCATGGCATCATAAGTTGCTGCCAGATTACTGTAGACACCAAGAGTATCTTGGTGGTACAAGCCACACTCCTGCTCCAAAATTCCACGTGCTTCTTCAAACAGAGAAGCTGCTTCGTCAATCTTGTAAAGTTGCACACATGCCAATCCCATCTGGTTCAGCACAACTCCGAAAAATGCTGACTTCCTCTCTCCGCTTGCCCTCAGCTTTGACACAGCACTATCAAAGGAATTCCTCGCATCATCGTACCTTCCAAGCATGTAGCACATCACACCCATTTGAGCCTCAATCCCTGCAATTGCACTACGCTGACTTGGCGAATCTTCCAGTAGGTTGAGTGCCTTCTGGAGCAGCTTCAGTGCCTCTTCTGGCTCATTTACAGTCGAGTAGATGGCAGATATCTCGGCCAGGCCTCCAGCGATTTCCTCGGATGATGTCCCAGGCACAGGCTTCGCATAAATTCTGAGAGCGTTCTCACAGTACGACTTGGATTCTCTAAGCTTGCCAGTCTTATGGTATAGATCCGCGAGGCGCACAAAAACTGAAGCAACTGAAGGGTGATTATCCCCCTTGGTAGATTTGAAGACAGTAAGAGCCTTCTGGTACGAGAATACAGCCTCATCGAAGCGGCCAAGGTTAAGATAGATGTTACCGACATTAATATCTATAGCAGCAACCTCACCATCCCGCCCATTGGCAATCATAGCCATGGAGGCAAGCACAAGGTGCTCCAGTGCAGCTTCAAAATCACCTTTCGCCTCACAAATGAGCGCCATCAGGCGTCGATCCGCCGCCTCCTCAACAGATGCTGGAGCGCTATGCTCGCGATGGATCTCTAGAGTCTTCTGACAGAGCTTCTCCGCCTCATCAAACTGCATTGCCTGAACATGTGCTTCTGCCAGATACCTAATCATCAATCACCAAAAATTCAATCTTTACAACAATTACCAAAAAAATCCAGCTTTACTTCAATTTTTTGATTAAAAAAAAAACAGTCTTCATACCAGACACACAATGGCAATCCAAAAGGCTGCAAATTTTACCAACCTGCAAGTCTCGGAAACCCTAGGATCGGTCTCTCCGAGTGTCTGCATCTGAATCTTGAGCCCATCAGTATAGCAAGCAATGGACTGATCCAGATGTCCGAGCATCGAATGCGTGTCCCCGAGCTGCATACACCCGGAAAACTTCGCAAGCGCATGGTCCGGCCCTTTCTCCACCTCAGGCACGCAGATCGCCCGCTCCAACACCGGCACGGCCTCCTCGAACCTCCCCAAGCTGCAGTAAATCGCCGCCGTGACATGCAGGCTCATCGCCAGCTCAAGCCTAACCTCCCCAGCCCCACCCCCATCCTCCGCCTCGGCGCACCTCTCGAACGACCTCGACGCCCGGATCGCGAACTCGAGTGCCTTCCCGGGGCCGTCCCCGGAGGCGATGGTGTCGCGCGCGAGCTTGAGGAGGAACGGGCCCAGATCCGGGTTGTCGAGGGCGGCAGCGTCGTCGATGGCGTGTTTCTCGGCAGAGGAGGTGGGGGTTCCGCGCTTCTTCCGGGTCGGGGAGGGGCGGCTGGTGCGGGAGGCGGAGGGGGAGGGGGAGGGGTTCCGGGCAGGGGTGGCGATGGCGGCGGCGGCGGAGGCGGCGACGCCGTTTGGGGAGTCGGCCGCCTCAGGCACCGTGATCCGGGGAGGTGGCGTTTCGGTGACGAGGCCCGGCATGGTGGTGGGTTGGAACGGGTGGGTTCCGGAAATTCGGAGGGAGGGAGCGAAGGAGGAGTGAAGAGAGAAGAACGAGTAAACCAGGATATGAGTAGAGGATTGGTATTATTATTGCTCATTCCTCTACAGTTCCTTGCAAGCTACTTCTTCATTATCTTTTCCCTTTTCTTTTTTTCCTTTTTTTTTGCTTTCTTTTTATAGTCAAAATAAATAGATAGATTTTTATTTTATTTTTACATTTTTTGGGTTTTTTTTTAATTCTTTTTGGATTTGAGAGTAATGTATACGTTTGAGTGGGACACCAAGTTCGTCATCACATCTGACAACCATCAACCTGCTAACTGGTCTCTAATCATTGATGAAGTTGTTAACATGGTTTTGTTTGTTTGGGTTGGTTTCAGGGGAGTGGTGAACTAGGGCTCCATCTGGACATGGTCCCGGGAGGGTAGATTATCCAAGAATAATGGTCATAATTGTAGATAAATGTACGTGGACATGATAGATTTGTAGAATCTGGGGTAAGTGGGACATGCATTTATGGGTATTTTTCTGACAACCAGAGAATCTAACCTGTAGATGTTTACGAAAGAATCTAATGTATTTCTTTATAAAACTTCTATTATTATCTTTTATTTTTTTTTATTTTTACTGTTGCATATTTATAGTATTGTCCTCCAATATCCACTTCCATCAATCCTCATTATTGAACTTATTGGGAGAATACATTATATTAGGATAGATTCTTTGTACTAATGTGAATACATCATATTACATGTTTACTCCATTATTATTATACTATTTACATGTATATCATCGTCAATATCTAATGAGAGAATTTTGTGATCATTCAAATTTACTTTAAATTCATAGGGGTAAACATGTCATTTTTTTAGAATAAAAAGTAATGTCAAAATCTATATCCAAACTATATGCAATATTCTTTAGATTTTACATCTATAATCTTATAACTATTTTATCTCAACTTGCATGCATAGAATCAAGATTCTGCATTCAAAATCCATACCAAAACTGTATTTTCAAACAATGCCTATGTGTCACTAACTTTTTATTCTTCTTGACACTAGAAATTTTAACTACAATCCAGCTAACATTTTGCTTCATCCCAAGGTTAGCTTGCCATGAACAACACCCTTGCAATGGAAGTCAGAAGTAGTGGAGTAGCCTCCAGTGCTTGGTGTTTCTGGTGAAAATGTGTTGATCTAAGAATATATGATGGGCATCAACAAGCCCTTTTGGTACCAATGTCATAAAGTTCAGGTTGGCTCTAGAGGGACCTTGTGTTTATTCAACCTGCTCTTCGATCAGTGGATCCCTCCTTTTTTTTGCCCCTCTCTTATCCTACTTTTTCTCTCTCAATTATCTCCTATCTTCTTTCAGCTTATTACTCTCTGTCTTCCCTTGTTTGTGAGCAAACCAATGGTACCCCCCTTCCACCTCCCCCTCCCCTCCCTTCTTCTACTTCTCTTTCTTTTACTAAGGTTTTAGACTATTGTGACCTAGAGCTAGTGAATGGTTCTAGCAAGGTTCGAGTTGATTGCGATCACATTACTATGGTACAAAATAATGAGGAAATGTCTACTACCATGGGGACCACTTTAGTAGATCAATTGTTAGATCTTAGTGATCCTCTATCATGTCAGACACTTGTTGCTACATCAGGTGCTGATTCACTGTCACATAGTTTGTTTGGTTCTACTTTTGGGCAATCCCATCCTATTTCAACCATTGATAATACTGTTGTCGACGATCGATCGAAGTCCTATTCCCCTCACTCCTCTTCAACCCCAGCATCCTCAGATCTGGCTTGTTTTTCCTCAATGATTAACTCGATGGCATTTTTGAAGGTGCTCCCCCCTGTTCAGGCCACTTTCTCTAGTCCAACCACTGCGATGGGACACCATCATTGGAAAGTTGAATGCACTTGAGCCCCTAGATGAGTGCCAACATTCCTCTTCTTCGATTGCCTCGATACCCCAATTCGTTGTTATGAATAAGAATTTTAATTATTTTTCCTTAGATGTCGCTAATGAGCAAGTTAAATCACAAAATGATTCCTTCTTAAATCTTAATACTACTATTAATACCAAGGCATTTAATACCCATACATCTTCTAACATTGGAACAACGATGTCTTTCCCTTTTCCCTTCGATATTCCCATCGCATTTGATTCTCTTATACGACATGGTCGTCGTTCCACCTCTGAATCCAAACGAAATGGCTTTAATTCAGTTTGAAGGTGGCAAACAAAATCTTCCTTTTGGCTTACAATTTTTTCCATTGGTATCCTCCTCTATTGACCAATCCTACAAATCGCTTAGCAATGATCATATCTTCCTTGTCTTATTTGTTTCTTCTTTATTCTCTCTTCTGTTTCCAGAGGAAGGTTGGAATTCGGTTAAGAGAAGACGCGAGCAAAGCCCCCTTCTCCTGTTCTGTGCAAAGACCGGTAGGTGCTTCAAATGTGGTCTTCATGGTCACTACAAGTCACGATGTAGATATAATGCCTTTTGTTTTTGGTGCAGATCTCTTAATCATTTGTAGCTATTTGTAGATTTTTCTCTCTGATCACTTCATCCTGGCAACTTTCTCTTGTCAAATCTCCAAACCCTATGGCTAACCAAGCTGCCCACTATCTGTTCATTATCCTACTATCTAATGAAACTTGTGAGCAACTAGAATATCACTCCTCTTGTGCTAGTGTCTGTTCTCACAACACCCAATTATCTAAGGATGAATTAGTGGCTCATCTTCGTGGCCAATGACTATAAAGCCAAGACTGGGAATTTTTTTATATATCCAATGGGAAATTCTTGGTCATGTTCCCCACTCAGTCTCTTTGAGATGAAGCTTTGAAAACAAATGGGCTTACTGTGACTGGTTTTTCTATTTCATTTGCCCTTTAGTCCAGCCATTCAAATTCTGTTTATAGCCTTAGTGATGATGGACTTTGGATTCAAATGGAAGGTATAACATATCATTTGTGGAGTACCAGTTTATTTTATAGATTGGTGGCAAAGTTCGCAGAGCTTCTAGAAGTAGATAGTAGTAATGTTCAAGCTCGTTATCAAGGCTTCACTAGGCTTAAAGTTCGTCTTCACCTGGGTAAAGATTTTCCTGAGCTTTGATATTTCTCTTATGCTAGGATTGTATATCCCATATGATTTAATTGCATTTGGGACATCTATTCTTCCTCTATCTCTAGTGGGGGTGTTCCTACTGCTCCCTTTTCCATCGATTCATACAATTCTAGGGATCGTCAGAAAACTTATGGGAAACTATTTAGAGGTAGTCACAGTAGGTGGGGAGGCCGTGGTGGTTGGGGATCCAATTCTAGTAATAATGTATGGAAACGATCTTTATCGGGATCCATGGGTGGGGGACATGGCTCTGGCATAGGCTTCTTGCTCAATCCATGAAATGATCCATCTCCCCAGTCTGATGAAGTTGGTCTTGTAGCTCACCCTTAGGCTAGGAAAGCAGGGTATGAATGCCCCTATAGATTGTCAACCTTGTGGAGATGCTTCTCATCCCTCCTCGGTCCCTCAATCTAGCAAGGGCTTATAACCTCTGACTCCTTTTGTTACCTCGATTCCTTCTTCCCACCCTGACCTCGGCAAAGCTCTTAGAGTTAGCTCAGAGCCATAGGATGCTATAATGATTCATACCTCTCCTATGGGGAAGAGTATTATTAATACTAGAGCACAACAAAAGTCTTCTCCTAAGATAGTTGGGCCTTTGGAACTCAAAACCTGCAAACTTAAAAAGGTCCTTATTAAAGCTCTACTAGCCGCCCTGGTAGATCTCGAGAATGAGGTGTCGAAGGAAGTTGTTGGTGCCTCTCTACCTTTTAAGCAAAATCTTCAACTGCCTTCCATAGGTAATTCTCTCCTTGAGGTACCTTTCCATTCTTCCTAGTCGAAAATTCGACATAATTCCCCGATTTTGGTCCCTGGTCTATATTTCCCTAAGGTATCCTTCTTAGGGTCGGGTTGCTCTTCCAACTTGGAGAGACTAGTTGATGATATTTTTGTATGGAATTCTTATGCTAATTTTTTAACTTTTTGCTCAAAAAATGGCATTATGCTTAATAATATTGATGAGGCTATGATTTTTTTTATATGGTTCTTAGTCAACAAAATTTGCTGGCTATTAATCTTGACTTTAAGAATGTCTATGTAGAGCATTTTGAGGCTCTACATTTTAATATACTGTTTCTATCATGACGATTTTGACTTGGAATATTAAAGGTTTGGGTAGTAGCACTAAACTTAGAGAGCTCAGAAATCTTGTGCATCAGTGTAAGAGTGATTTTCTCATTGCTAGTGAAATTAAATCTAAATCTTTCTCTCAATCCCTCTTTTGTTCCATTGGAGATGGTAGATTGAACAACTGGGAAATTTTACCCTCCCAAAGCCCAATTGGTGGTATATTATTGTGTTAGGATGCCACATTAGCTTCCAAAATGGAGGTGTTTTAGGGAAACTTTTCTTTATCTATTAAATTCATAAATCAATCTAACTCTTTTGAATGGTCGCTTACTGAGGTATATGGAAGCTCTCTAAACCACCATTTTCAAAGGTAGACTATCTATGTCTCTCTCTTCCGATAAAATTTAAAAAAGAAAGAGGTCACAGTATCATTAATACATTCTAATCAGTAAGTTTAGATACTTGCAATCTTTTGTGAGTGACAAATCAATTATTGGTGGTGATTTTAACATTATTAGATTCTCCCATGAATGTTCCAATAGGATTTCATATACTCCACTCATGGCCAATTTTAATAACTTTATTGTCACATCCAGTCTTATTGATTTCTCATCTAACAATTGTTCATTTACTTGGTCTAATTTCCAGGAAGAGGAAATTTTAGTTAAACTGGATCGTCTCCTAGTATCCCCCAATTGGGAATCCCATTTTCCCATGTCTATTTGTACTTGCAAAGCTAGGATTTTTTCTGATCATATCCTCATGCACTTGGGTGGGAGCATTTTCCTTTTAGATTCTATAGATCTTAGCTTTTACAATGAAGGTTTTGACAGCCTTATCAAGGATTGTTGGAGTAATTTCCTCTCAAATGCAAACCCCATAGCCAAAGTTTCCTACAGAATAAAAGCTATCAAAGCAACTATTAAGAATTGGCTACTCACACATAGAACTGATTATCAAACTAGGTTAGTAGAAATTGAAAACTTGATTCACAAGCTTGATACTCAAGTTGAGAGCTGGCCCTTTATCCCAAGATGAGTGGCAGTAGAAACAAACCTTGAGAATTGAACATTTTAATATCCTACTCGGTCAGGAAGTTTATTGGAGGCAGCAATCCTGTATTTAGTGGCTTAAAAAAGGCAACCTCGATACCTTTTTCTTTCATAAAGTTGTTAATAATAGGAGAAGGATGAACGTCATTTTCTCTCTACTCATTAATGGTACTCGTTTTGATTCTCCATCCTTGATTTGTAATGCTATTGAGAATCATTTCTTTGTTTAATAAGCCTTCTTCTCCACTAGTTTCCTGAAATGGGATCTCCTTCTATCAAATAAAATAGCCCATCCTCATGACAACGAAACTCCCTTCTTTGAGGAGGAAGTTGTAGACACCCTGATTTTGAGGTGGCTCATAGGTAAACTCTCCAGATGTTGCTTTGGATGTGGGAAGCTCAACCACTTTTGAATCCTACTCAATCTTTTAACTAGCTAGAAATCATTGCATAAACTGACCACAAGCCCATAGCAAGCCCGTGGCCCAATTGGCAATTCAGATAGCTAGGGGAGAGCACCAAAGTGGAGCACCTGACTGGAGCACCAAGCAGGAGCACTGTAGTGGCGCACCTAGTTGGAGCACCAAGGTGGTGCACCTATCTGGAGCACCATCCTGGCGCACAACCACTTTTCAGAGTGCTGGCTGTTGGCTTTCCATCTCCCGTGCTTGTAACCATCGCCAGCTGATATTCCATGTGAATCTAAGCCAGGCTCTTCGTTTGCGAGGCCGTCTGCATCTCATGGGAGTTACCTTTGTGGAACTCAATAAAAGGACCTCCATTGGCAACCATTTGGAACACTTGGCAACTCATCACTCTTTGGTTAAGCCATTCACTTACTACCAGCAACCCTCTTTCGTTTCCTGGAGATACCCTTACATTCCAGAGCATTCTCAGCCCTTCCAAAGCAACAAGGAAATATTATCTTGAGCCTTCAAGGAGGAAACACCATAAGCAAGGTAAGATCCTTATTCCTCTTTCACTTATCCTTTTATTTAAGCTCTAGATATTACACCATATAAAAGCATGTAAAAACATGATAGATGATCTGTTAGTAAGTTATTTTCATGTTGTTTCATGATGAGATGATTGCTCCACGTATAAGATGCTTTGATATGTTAAATTCTGTATGTTAAAATTTGCATCATATAATCTCTGTAAGTTGTTTTCATTTCTGTTTTTATATAAGGAATCATGATTCATGCAAATACTTGCTATGAAATGAGCTGCAAACATACTCTTTATATGTTCACCATTTGCATATGATTGTTAAGTTCATTAGCTCATTGCATGCTCTTTAGAATCTACAATGCAATATTTTCATCCCTTAACCCATGATCTTGCATGATTTAAAAAGAGATGATAAAAAGGATTTTCATTGCTTGCTTTCCATCATGTTTCTGCTTTTTATCATCTGAATAA
>JAMKQA010051785.1:0-13992 GCA_024699735.1 Posidonia australis
GGGGGGGAATACAAAAAAAAGAAGGAAAAAAGGAAAAAGAGAGAGAGAGAGGAAAATTTGAAGTTGGGGCTATTAAACACGTCATTCTATGTTGAATGCCATTTCTACTATGTTCTACACTGCTAAGTGGTACAAGCTTCATTTCAAGTTGCACGATGAATCAGATCTTTGGAGCTGAGCAACTACAATCAAACAAAGAGAGATTGGAGATTGACAGCAAGTCAGGATAGGAGCCAATCCTCATTATCTATCACCCTATTAACGGAGAAGCACTGGATCCTGACTCAATCCAATACAAAGCCATGTACCAGTTTCTCAACAATGATGTACTTGGCCCATCGAGAGCATATCAATATCCCACTACTAATCACCAAGAGCCACCCCTTCATGAAAGGCAATGAGTGAATGCCTGTTGCAGACCATAACGCTATAAACCTACACTAGGGACAATTTAGGAACCCACCACCGGACACAAATCATCATGGGCAAGGTAACATGCTCCTGAGAAGATTCAAAACAAGGGCCAACCCTTTGTCCCAAGAACACTCTCAATTTCTACAAGGTGAGTTAACTTGCTCTTCAAGCAACTAGAGCCACGCCTTCAAGCAGTCGACAACTAGCCACTAGCGGAACACTACCCCCACCAGGCACCTCCTCCATAACATGAGCCAGTCGCACCTCAACATGCCAGCTGTGGCTACCACCAGCTACTCAACCACTAGGCATCCAATTTAAACATTCTGACTCCATTGGATGGAATGACCAATCTAGATGAAATGAGGAAGATGCTTAGTGCATTAGGAGTTCACACCCAGGCTCCCACCAACTTTGATGTGAACAGATTTCCACCCTTATGACTTCTCCTAGGTTATAAATACCTGAAGACTCCCAAGTTTGATGGAACCACAAATCTCCACAGTCACTTCATTCAGTTCCAAATGGAGTCAACCCTCTATTTTTATGGCCTGGGCTAATAATATAGTTATTCTTTTACTCACTAAAGGGTGAACCCATGGACTGGTTCTTCACCCTCTCCAAAGATGATCTCAGTAGTTTTGACAAAATAAGAGGATGCTTCCAGACAAAGTACCAGCAGAAAATTGATTCAAAGCTCACCTTCCATGATTTAAGCAAGGAAGTCATGAAGCAAGGAGAAAGATAGGTCACTTTCGCTAATAGGTGGCGTGAGATCGTGGCAAGATCCACCTAAACCATTCCTGAAAGACAAGTGGTCCAGACCCTTATTGCCAATACAATTGGACCAATGAAGAAGGGACTTATAAATGCCTACTGTCCCACTATGGTGGCCCTTTATGAAGCTATTACATCAATTAAAGAAAATTTACATGAATTCATAGCAGAACCCAAGAAGATTAGAAAGGCACAAGTGATGGAGGGCGTAACAAAAGCTGTGAACAAAATCAATTGTACTGTGTTGAAACCATAACAACATAAAGCCATGGCAACTAGTGAAAATCATTAGAAGCCACACCGGAGTCACCCCCAGATGACATGGAGTCACCCCCCCTCAATAGACATGGGGTCATCCTCAACAACCAACAAGGAGAAACACATCCACTTCAAGGGACAATGTATACACACACTAGATTATGAGCAAGCGGTTAACCTTGAAAGACCAAATTCTTCGGGCATACGGGGGTGCCTAACAACTTCCCCATGAGTAACAAGAATCCTTACCCTTTCTCTGACCCAAAATGGCAAGGTGTTGCATCCATTAGGCATGGAGCATACACACATTCATTTGTATTCCTTTGCATCATTTTCTTGCATTCATATGTATCTTGATTTTCTTCATCTTTCCATTAAAAGACTAGGTGGCGTCTCCTTTTTCTTATCCTTCTTTGGTGTTTCTGAGTCAAGTCTCCTTCCTCGGATTCACTATCTTTGCTGTGACCATATCGAGATTCCTCGTGTGTTTCCACACATCGAGGAGTCGTGCAGGGTTCCACCAGCATGGTCATACCAAGCTGGCAATATTCAAGACGTTGAGCTCGCAAGATACATCGGTATTTTAGACTACTGCTACCCTGCTATCATCAATATTCCAAACACCAGTAAGGTTGCCATTGGAAACCACTAATCCACCCGAACTTAGGAGGCCCACGTAGATAAAGCTTGTCTTCACCATGCTTCACAGTTTATTAGAAGAAGATTCCATTGACAGAGGAGCCAGGCAGTCAGAGCAAAATAGAGGAGGTAGCAATGCCCATTACTAGAGGAGGGATATTGTTGAATTAGATTGTGACACCAAGCAAGCAAGCAGGGACATCTAGGCCACAAGAACAAGTGGGGCTGTCTAGGCCACAAGAGAAATCAGAGCCACCAAAGTACGACATCCAAGAGAAATTGAAGAAAACACAAGCCTGGATCTTGATCTTTGATCTCATCAGTAGTTTAGACCAACACCGGAAAGCTCTACAAAAGGTGCTTGACAAAGCCCAAGTAGCACTAGATTTACTTATGGAAGAACTTCATGAAATAGCTACTGTTGCCTTTGTAGAACCGACCATTACATTTTTTGATGATGAGTTGGCACCGCCAGAAAGGAGGATGACGCCCTTGAATGTAACAATATCAATAAATAATCACTTAATGTCTAGTGTACTAGTAGATACTGGAGCATCAACGAACATTTGTCAAAGGTCTTTTCGAGCTACTAAAATGGGGAAGGGAGTTCACCAAGGTGGCAAAGTCCTGCCTTTGGGCTGCTGCTCGAACCAGCTCGGCTAAAACCCACACTTTCTTCTCTACCAAATGCAAGCTGCTCCTTCTGCTTCTTCTTAGAGCTACGGGAACTCCCAGAACTCGATGCTCTAGTGATGGATGTTCGAGAGATAGACTCTCTCTTTATCCTTCTTGGGGTATTCCTCCTGGAACAATCTGCGATCATCCTCGTAGTGGCTTGCAAGCTCAATAGCATTTGCCAAGGTCTGACATCTGAAGTCAATGACTCTGGATCTTAGTGCTGGGTTAAGCCCTTCAACAAATTTCTTAGCACTGTTCTTCTTAGCGACAACAACCTAAAAGAACTACTCCAGGCTAAGGAAAGACGACTCGTACTCTGCCATAGTTAAGCTTCCCTGCTTTGGGTTCCAGACTTCTCTATTTAGCTTGTCCCTCTCATGCTCAGGAAAGAACCTCTCATAGAACACCTCTCGGAACTCCTCCCAAGAGATCATCAGTAGGTCCACATTCGAAAATTTGGTGCGATGCGTAGTCCACCACCACTGATCTGCAGTGCCCTTGAGCTAAAATACTATGATCCGGATCCACTTTTTTGCTAGACACTTGATCCCTTTTAGGATCTTCTCTACCTCCAAGAACTAAGTCTCACACTCCACGGCGTGCCACACCCATCTAGAGTCAGTATGTCCACCTGGCGGAATTGCTTGACCTACGGGTGTCCTTTCGCTTCATCCTTGTTGCTATTGCTGAAGGACTAGGTGAAATCCCACATCATCTCACCAAACTCCTGTTGCATGCCCCTCCATGCACTGCCCTCCTCCATCTCTGAGTCGGACACTTGGTCCTTGCCACGACTACGGCCTCGACGAGACATCTTCCTGCCAGTACAACAAAGGCAAATAAGAACCATGATCAGGTGTAAGACTCTCAACTATGAAGTCCCACTGAGCCACTAGACTGGACATCACGAAGCCGGTGAACTGGGTGTAACCTTAGCTCTAATACTACTCTGTAATGCCCTAAAACCAGGTACGCTACCTAAATCATAGAATCACAAGTAATGACAATGATTACAGCATGAATCAAATAATTGTAACTAACTAAGGCTCACTTTCTAGGAACAATGTGCGGCTAGTGGCTCCCACTCGGACACTAGAACATGACTACACCTCCACCTGAAAACCAAACAAGGCACGCATGAGTACATCTAAGTCACCCAGTACGTGCCCCATACACAAACCACGGCAAAACGGCGAGAAAATTAAGGCTAGATTATGACAAAACGTGGTTTTCAAAAATCCATTCCAAAACATCATTTCTTTTTAAAACATTTGGAATCTCTATTCAAAACCATGTCCATTTTCAAAAACACATATTTTCTCAATTTTATGCATCTTTAAACCTTTTATGTATTCCGACAAATCCACATTCTCGACTAGATCCACCCTAAAACACAAGGTCTCACAAGACTCAACACAAAACCATATATATTGGTTGGCAACTGGTTCAAATAACAATCCTTATTTATTGCCAGAATTTGTCTAAAACCTTAAGCCAAAACAACACATCAGATTCTAGCTTAAACCACACATTCATTTATTCACTTTTCTTATTAACGTTACCTTGATCAGAGGTTACCGAACACACAAGCAATAGGTGAGGACACCATTTCCCCTACCTCCCTGCATTGCTGTGGTGAACTTTCCCGTGCGAGAGGACACTGCCTTAGCCCACAGGCCTCAATTTCATTCCATATGCAAGGGGATACGTCTTTTACTGACGCCTCATCGGTGACCCAAACACCTAAGTTCATACACCTAGGCTCAACCTACACTGTCTCAAAACTCAGTAACCACGGTCATATCTAACAATTAGTTCCATACCACTTGCCGACACCAACCCCTCGTGGTTTCGCATTGGCAACCACAGTCGTATCTGACAGTTGATTTTATTGGAGTCTCACACTCTTACCACATTGCTGACACCAACTCCTCATAGCTCCAGAACACATTATCATTTTCTTTTCAAAACTCTAGGGTTTTCTTTCAAAGCCATTACTCATTCTCTTTTCATTGTAGGAAGTCACTTCTATGCAACTCTGACCCTTCATTTGGGTCCCAAGCTCAAAATCATATAAACTATGCATTCAAATTCATTATTGGGTCTCATGCCCAAAAATCACATCAAACCAAGCATTTATCAATTTTTTTTCCATTTTCAGGGCCTCAAGTCCAAAACCATATTCAATTTTATTTATTTGAACTCTATATTCCTCCATGTCATCTACATGGGGAAAACCTCATTAGTACATGCCCATTACCCATTTACAACCATCTATTTTCATTTTAGATACACTTTTATTTCTATAGGCCAAGGGTCTGGTTCTAGATCGGTATATTGAACTGGGCATCAGATCCCCAGAATGGTCGATCGAAACTGAGATTCGATAGTCTGAAAATTCCTTCTTCGAGCGACTGAAGTACCTTGGGTTGACCGAAATACCCTAAAATGGAAAGCTGGATATTTTCAATCTATCGAATTTGGATTTCATGTTGAATATTGACAATAAAATAATATACCAAACCTAAATCGGCATACCAAAATGCCAATTTCCAGAACACCTCCCCTGAGCCTTAGCCATCAATTTGCCAAAATTGGACCCTCCGCCAAATCCATTTCCAACCAACCACAAATCACACTAAAATCACTAAATGTAGGATTCTAAGTCTCCTACCATTTGGAACAAAAATCATTCAAATCGATTTATCATAGCTCTTAGAATAAAATCAAAACCAACATGAGCGTAAAACACATATCATAACTTATAATTCATAAAAATCCCCAAAAGTTCATAAAATTCATCTTAACCATAGGATTTCTACACATTCATGCTATTCATCACATTCCCATCATTTCTACTATTTTTCCATGATTTAACATGTATTTTTCATGATTTTTACCCATTAAACTCATAATTCTTTATTTATCAAACATAGGGGAAGAAAGGGGCCATGTACCTCTTTGGGATTTTTGACGACCCACCTGCACTCCAGCAAGCTTCCATGCTCCACCAACGAAGCCTTCCCACTGACGATCTGTGTGTAGGGCTCTCCTCCCCTCGACACCCCCCTCTCTCTGGCTCAACTCGTGCCCTCGATGTCATCTCCTTCGGCCCTTCTTAAACTCCTCTGCCCTAGCCACCTTCGCGAATCCCACCGATCACTGCCCAACCACCCAGGCAACAGAGAGGACAGGTCATGTACGAGTAGACTGTGGAGGCATGGGTTGCATAAGAAGAAAGGAAAGGGGAAGAAGACAAGCTCAGGGTCCAAGGAGCACTGTACTCTAGTTGACCAAGGTCCAACCTGGTCCCACACACAACTAGGCACAACACCACAACCAAACAACCAGGAACCAATATTCAACCACAGAGAGAGAGAGAGAGAGACAACAACACCAGATTATCAAATCATTCATTAATAAACCATATTCGAATAGTACTATTAATCTCATGGTTTACATTAATTAGATAATCGGGCCCTAGACCACTCACTCCTTTGTATGCCAATGTTTTAGTCCCACATTGCATAGAAAGATGTGTCCTATAGTTACTTTAGAGCTCTTGAACAAGTATTCACAAGAGCATGAGAAAGAAATAGGTGACCATGCACACACACATGCACATGTGTGTGCACTCATGCGTGTGCACATGCATGTATGGGCGAGCTTGAGCCATGGGCCTTTGGTTTAGGAAATGTCTTATGCTTCTTTTTGCAGTAATTTGTTCTGACCATTGTAAATATCTCATTTTGGGCACTATCCGATCCATTTTGTGTTGCATCACACCACATTATATTGCATTCAATCATAGAGGCCTTTCTCTTTGTCTTAGAGGTCAATTAGGATTGAAATTCATGTCCTAGGTGTTAGACACACAAATTTGGGCATTTAACGTTAGACGCATAAATCAATGCATGTTTGTAAGGCACCTCATTAGCAGCATCTTACACTAGTATTCTGTGTCCCTGTATTTTTGGTCATTCTTTCCAATTTTGGAATAGTCAACCATCTTTACAGAAGCTTTATTGACCACACTCAATTACCTAGAATCATTCCTTGTGCTTCATTGACATTAATATCCAAATTTGGAAACTTTTTTAAACTGGTTGCGTTAGACGTATGAAGTGGCACATCTAACGCAAGTTACGCATGACAATTATGCTCTCCTCTACCATTCGTGCTTTCCTTTTTTGATTTTTTGAAAATTTTCAAAATTCAAAATCTTTTCTTTTTTTGGCTAATTGTGGAGATTAAGTTTTGACCATTTGACCAATTTATGGGCCCTTAAATCATGTGTGGACAACAACTGAAGCCTTGCCTTTTCTAGGAGGTGTAAGATGCCAATTTATGAGTGTCTAATGTTAGATGCCCCTATCGTTCAATTCTTTTCAATTGCAGCTTGTTTGAGAGCATTTTGAGATTTTTGAGTGTTTTCTTAGAGAGAGAAACAACTCCACATGAGAAAAATCAAGGCCTTTCTTGGCAACCTACATGAATCTGATAACACTGTTTTTGACCACCACCATCCCACACTCCGTGCATACATTTCATGAGTCATAAAAGGGAGTTTTATGTTATTGCATTTTATTTCATGCATTTACACTCATAGATAGGCATTACATATAGTTTCATCCAAGGAGATAAACTCTCGAGTGAGTATTTTTCTAATTATTTCATGTTATTGAGTTCTTATTTTATACATTTGTACTACGCATTATTAATCCATGTACTTTGATCTTATTTTGCAAGGAAAATTAGCAAAGGGAGCGCACAAGCACAAGAAACCCATGAGCGATGCATGGGTTGTCTCGTGGTAACCAAAACCTAACAACTTTTTTTAATTATTTAATTAATCACATTAACTTTAAACTAAATTTAACAAGGGACAATATGAATTAAAGCACTATTAATTGAAACAAATTAAACTACACTAAACACTTACCTAGAAACTTTGATGTGTGGTCGAGTAACTCCACTTCGCGTGCACTAGCAAGCTCCTACTCCTATCCTGCACCTAAGAAAAATATTAAACAAATACACATGAGTGACTACTGAAAGGTCACCTAGCACACACCACACCCACATGTGCACACACACACACATACAATTCTGGTATCTCTCCTAGATGCTGCCACACTACAATAGGGCAATATACCATTGCCCAGCAAGCAACAAATCCTTTTAAAACAATGCCTTTGAAATTGTTGTCTTTGCTTTCTTTTCAAAACTGTGTGCATGCTTTTCAAAATCTTTATGCATACTTGACATGGCTACACCTACCAAATCAAGTCTACAGTGACACAAAAGTGTCACACCAAGCATCGAGCCTCTGCTCAGGTTGCACAGAAATAATACCACAAAAACCAGCACAAAACCATATTTCTAAAAACCACAATGCCACTTACGATGCAAGCAAAACAACGCCATTTACAGGCGTAAGCAAAATAACAAGCACTGGCCACAAGTAGTTGTTGGAGACTCTCATTGTGGTCCCTACTACACTGCCACAGACAGCCGTAGCCTACTGGTCCTGGCCTATAAGCCTCCACAACCAGTTGTGTTGCTCGATACCAAACAACCAACTCTAGCCACAAGTAGTACACCGAAGTGCGACCAATAGTGTCTACACTATCGCGATGAACCACTCCACACAGGAGTTCAACCGCCTCGGCCACATAGGCCCCAACACACATGAGGTGCATCCTCATAATGCCCCTGTGTGCCTGGACACCTGATGACTCATACCCTAGGTCCTGTCAGCACTAAGTAAAGAGGATGATCTGATCTCTTTCACTTGGGCCCTATAGTACCTTAAAGGGCCAAAGTCTTTTTCACCTAGACCCTACAGTAGTCACAGTCTTGGTACCCATACTAACTAGAGTATCACGTCCAGCTACATAAAGGCATCATATCCCTTAGATCTACTACCACAATGCCATTATGCACAGTCAATACCTTGAGTCTTCTGTCTTCGAAATAGGTGGAGTATCATACCTCCAAGTTCAGTAGGCACCTTGACCCGTGGACCTTAACCTCGGCCTTGTGGATGACAATCAAGGAGTATTACTTAGCCTCTTGGTCTTCAAACCTCAACCCAGGCGAAGCGCTTGATCACCTAGGAACACTGCCAACGTCCCTTGGTCCCATCAACACGACCATCCGATCTCTTGGTCCACCTCAGATAGGAAAACCACGAAAAACTCTTTCCATAACCTTTGCAAAACTATGCATTTCTTTTTCCAAAATTCTTTTGAAAAATTATTTTTGAAATATTTCAAAAATCATCTCTAAAACACCATCAAATATTGCATGGAGAAATACCCTCAAAATCCATATATTTCTTTTCCAAAATCTTTTGAAAACCATTGTTTAAATCACCCATGTCTTTTTTGGAATCCTTGAAAAACCCTTTGGAAAACTACTTTCCAGGAACACCCATATCTTTCCAAAAACTTTGAAAATCATTTAAAACACCCAAGACAAAAGGAAACAACAATTCAACATCTTTAGGGTACAAAACTCACCCCAAAGAATCACATAGAAATCAAGTAGTGGTCTCAAAATCCTTAGTGACTTACAAGATCAAATACCAATACAACTCTACCTAATCAGTGTCAGAAAATAAAATGGAGTCCCACCTAATCTTTTTAAGTGGAAAGATGAGGAAAATTAGATGCATAAAATGTGGAAAAAATGATGCAAATGGATGAATGAATGTTCCATGCCTAATGGAAATGATACTATAGTCATGGCGAGCTAGAGAAAGGGTAATGACTTCTGTTACACATGAAGAAGGTGTTAAGCAGCCCCGTATGCCTGACGAATTGATCTTTCTTGGCTAGTCACTCGCTTGTGTTGCCAACGGTAATGCTTGCTTGCTGAGTCTAGGATGGATGAATGCTATATGTCATGTTAATACTAATGAGATGAATGGTGTAGAAAACAATGGGATCTAGTACTTAGTTGCGCTATGCAAATTTTGGACCATTGGTCAAAAGAATCAACATAGTAAACATCATTGCCCTTAATTGATGGATGCATGTCGGAAAAATGCGGAAACAAAACCACAAAATGCGGGTGAGGATATGTAGATGTAGATGAAAAGAAGAATCATGCTGGAAATAGAAAAGAGAAACCAAAACAAAAAGTACAATGGAGCTCAAAAAGCTGCTTGTTCTGAACTGGGTAACCCGTGCGGGCACTCTACGTCGGCTATGTGCGCTGCCTAGGCGGCCAGCTGGTCGTGCTATTGGGATTTGCCAGAGTTTTTACAGAATAGACCTGCTAGCTTCTCCTCTCTTCGAATCAAAATGCAGTGATTCACAATACTGATGTAGTGCATGGGATGCATGTACAGATGTATACGAACATCTCCATATGCTTAGATGCAAGTTTAATGCATGGTTGATCCTACCCACTTCCCTTAGTCTTGGTTGGATTCTGACAGCGAGTATGCCTGTGAATTCCAATCATGAGCTCTGGCGAGGAAATTTGATGTTTCTAGAGGACCAAGGGAACGAGAGGGAAGGCTCGGGTGCTGATGGAATGTAGTTGGGTGCAATGCAAGCCCTCTACCACCTTCATCATACCTCACCAAAAACCATAAGCTTGGTCGACCATACAAGTGGAAAGGAGCATCAAGCAAACATCCAAGAAGGCTGGGAGGAGTTGGGGGAAGAGCAGGGACTCAACCGAATGGGTCTCCACGAGCTCACTAGCCGTCGGCCAAGAATGGGCTATGGGAACCCATCACTGGCAACTAATGGGTGCATGATGGATGAGATGCATGAATGATAGTAAACAGAGGAAAATAGTACAACAAATATGCTGAGAGATGCAAGGTAACATAGGAAAGAAAATCAAAATGAACCAAAGGAGGCGAAACTTACCTGTGGGTGCTTGTTCCACATGGCGACTTGCAACGGTTGCTTCTTTGGCTCGAGGCTCATCAGTGTCAAAAGCGGTCGATGGAGGGATGTTGGAGGTCGAGTGATGACTGATGGGTATAAGGACGTGGCATTTGCTGGGTGGTTGAGAAGATGTGTCAAAAATGGGTGTGCGGTGAGAATTGGCGGTCGAGTTCGGTTGTGGTCGATCAACGAGGGTGCTGCTTGGCCTAAGACGTGACTAAGCTTTGACTCAGGAACTGGAGATGATGGGGCTGGCCTAAGGAGGACTTGTGGATGTAGAGGAGGGTTATGCAATGGCTTAAGGATTGTGTAGAAGTATAGAGATTGGCTGGTTAGAGATGGCAGGCTCGGGATGGCCAGAGATGGCTGTGATTGGCCAAAAATGAGGTGGGCATGCTTAGGGATGATTGGTAATGGTGGCTGGATGTCCAAAGAGCCCAGAGAGGGAGCTGGGACATGGCAAGTCTAATTTTTAGAGGGAAGGTGAGGTGTGGTTCGTTGATTTCAAATGTTTGATTAAGATTAGGGGCTTGGATTAAATGGATGGGATTTAATGGGGTTTTGGGTTAGAACAAGGGTTCTAATGGTCCAGGGAATTCAAGGAGCACGTCCAAATCCATGCCATCCAATGAGAAGAGGCGAACTAGTAGTCCATCAAGTGAAAAGACTAGATAGTCCCTCAGTAGATTGAGCATTGACCCAAGGGAAACCGCACCACCTACCCGCACCACCATCCTGCACTCCCAATACGTGCTATTCAGATACGCTTAGGCCAGGTTAGGACCTTTGGTTGAATTCTGAGCTTGCTCCTTGATTACCGGGCCATCAAATAGGCTTGAACTTGGGGTTGAATGGTTGGTCTATGGTGTTTAGCTAGATTTAGGATTTTGGGATTGGTTTTGGGGTGTGAAAAAGGCTCTAGTGTAATGAAATGCCTTGTTACCGCTGGTGCACTTTCCTAGTGAAATCCACCAACGAGTAGCTACCAAAGTGGGGTGTCTACACATACAAATTTTATATATTAAAATTCATTTTCAAAGATCTAATAATCACGTGTTCATCACAAAATAAAATATATGCAGAAATGTCCCTAAATTCATGTGAAAATCATAGAGGCGCTTCAGATCTTGCATGGGAGCCGAGCTTCCATATCACCACACACTTCCACCGTCTTTTGTCTTTCTCATGATGGAGGAGAGAGAGAGGAGAGATAAAAGTGTAAGATTTGGGGACCAAGACCCCTATAAATAAAATGTTTATTTTCCATATTTCTAATCGACTCATCAACAAATAGAAATATACTAAATGGTCTCTACACAATCAACCAAAACCAAATAAATCATTTTCAATGAGTGTAATCACAAAATAGCCTATAATACATTGATTGATTTTATATTGGCTCGTATTTCATTAGATTTTAACCCAACATGTTATACACTACGTTTGTAAGGGCTTTGCCATGGCTCCCATAACCCCTTGAGTTAATTGGAGATTGGAGCTTGTAGATACCCCAGTTTTTTTGCCAATGTTGGCTGGTGGACCCGGCAGAGAGTGCAACTAGATGGTTGACCCAGACCTACCCCAATTCCCCAACCTAACCCATAAACCTAAAACCAACCCAAAACCTCAAATTACCTTTAACTCTACTCATCCAACTAAGCCCAACACTTAAAAACCCAACCTGTGTGCTCTATCCCAATGACATGTGTGGCCCGATAGTGCGGCCCAAGCATGCGTCTGGGCTAGGGCAGCACGACAGGCACCGCTTGACTTGTCGCTTTCATTGTACGACCTCATACCTCGTACAAGCGACATTGTGCATGGAGCACCGATTTGTCCCTCGACGTGCCTGACACCCCTCCAGCCGTCCATGCCCTGCCACTAGCCTTCCATGCCCTACGTCGCCTGTCGTTGCAAGCCACCTCTACAGCACGCCGGCGAGCCACTCCCTGGCATACCTGACAGCCAACTCCTCCACGCCATCAGCCAACTACCATGTCAAGTGATCGACCAAAACCCCCGAGCCCTTCTAGAGAAGAAACAACAAGCATTCGTGCATGAGAGAACCCAAGGAGAACCCAAAGAGAGCTTGAGCCCATGGAACCCAACACCCAAATTCCGATATGCATCCTCTTTTCCACCTCTGACAAACACCCCCGAACCTCCCTTAAGCTCCCCACTCATCTCCACTCCTCCTTCAGACTTGCGTCGCCGTTCGACCTCTCTTGTCGGAGCTCATCGCCTACCAACACCGACGACACGCCACCAGCCACCAACAGGTAACTGTAGACACCCTGATTTTGAGGTGACTCATTGATAAGACTTCAGATGTTGCTTTGGATGTGACTGATCCTTGAACCAACCCCAAGCCCATAGCAAGCCCGCAGCCCAATTAGAAAACCAGACCAGTGAGGGAGAGCACCTACCTGGCACACCTAGCTAGCACACCTAGCTAGCACACCTACCTGGCACACATAGCTAGCACACTTCCCTAGTACACCTAGCTAGCACACCAACCTAGCACACCTAGCTAGCACACCTCCCTAGCACACAAAGGTGGTGCACCTAGCCGGCGCACATCCCTGGCGCACACCACTTCGCAGGCTGCGGGCTGCTGGCTTTCCACCTCCCATGGCTGTTACCTCTAGCAGTGAATATGTCATGGAATCTTCCAGGCTTTTCGTCTGCGAGGCTGTCCCCATTCCCATGAGTTACCCATGAGAAAATCCTATATAAGGACCCCCATAGGTAGCCATAGGAAGAGGTTAGAAATCCTATGTTGAAGGTAGAAATCCAGAATTCTACAATTCTGCTCTGAGCTAGCTTCTTGCACGAGTTACATCCTCTGTCCAGTGACCTATATTCATTTTCTGGAGCACTCCCTCGCATCCCTAAGCATCCTTGGTCCTTCCGAAGCAACAGGGATCTCTTTATCTCTGAAATATTGAGAGGGAACATCTTGAGAGGTAGGCTTTCCACCTCTTCTTCCTTTTTAGTTTTATTTTCAGAGAACATGATGAAGCATGCTTAAACAGGTATGTGTAGACTGTTTCATTCCATGTTTACGGAGTCTTTATGATAAACATGCTAGTTCTCTATGCAAAATAATCTCCATGCTTGTCTTTGCTTGTGTTTCTAGCATAAAGTCTGCATGAGTTACCTCCTTTTATCATTTTCTTGCACATAGTATTTTGCCATGCATTTATGTATTCTCGCACATAGCATGCTTATGATCATCATTTTGATTGGCATTTATCCAGATCATGTCTACTCCTAGGCATTTCGCATATTTTCATGAACCCATCAACTTGTTTTA